>JAHPZR010000907.1:0-37548 GCA_019787425.1 Platygyra sinensis | reverse complement strand
AGTATCTAAGAAGGAATAATTGTGTAGCACTGTACTGATGTAAACTAATTAAAATTCAAGTTTCTTGATCAGTGTCTTGATCAGTTTTTGAACTAACATCGGATGTGTCTTGATCTGTATGTTCATTGGGTATCAAGATCCATGCACCTGACCGAATTGAAGCAATCTGATTGGGTCATCAGTGCGTGAATAATTAATGAGTTTGAGAAACTGTGATAAAACACTCCGGTCATTTGAGAACATTCGAGAAATGTAGAAACATTTCCCTGGTGTTCTCAAATAACCATCGTGTTCTATCACAGTGTAATACACGGCTTAGGCTTCTTTATTTGTTAAGTAAAATGCCTTGTTTGGAAATCTAATGTCATCGTACTTTGCGTTATTCCGAAAAAACTTAACAAACTTGGCAACGAGTGATGTTGCCAACTATCTAAGAGAAATGAAACGATCCTAAAGGGCGTAGTAGCATGGGAAAACACTGTCCTCAAACACATGTGATTCCTCTTCTGGAAGTGTGTATTGCACAGTTAGCCAATCAGATTGTCTCTCGGTTTGCCAAATTTTGGCCTATGTTGAGGTGTAAGAACTGTGTCAGGCCCAGTCGAGGTTTTTTCCGGCAACTTAGCTTTGGATCAAAATGGACAAAGTGAAATGATTTCCATCGCAACTTTCTGTATTGTAAAATCCCGACCAAGAAATAGTCATAAATATGAAAAAAGAACTGGAATTTCGTATGTACTGCAAGAAGCGATTATTAATTAATGATCTTTTTTAAATTTCATTAAGTTATTACAGATCAAATCAAATCATAATCTCCAAGTAGGCCAATTAAACGTAATAAAAACAATTAAAAGAATAAAGATATTAACAGAAGAGTTACGCTTAGATATTTACTATTCAAGTTGCTTTGTTGAGTATCCTCGTTAGCCATTTGCATGTTGTTTGGCTCTTCTTCCAAGTTCTATTTATTACAATTTTTGATTGCTTTCAACAGCTGAGGCGATTGTCTCAGCATTTTAGTTTGCTGTAAGTCAGTAGTATTGCTAATTTGCTATCTCGTGACAACGGGCATACACTTCACGTATTTGGCAGGCATTCAAGCAATATAATTCATAGGCCGACCTGTTTCGAAAACGACCGACGTCTTCGTTATTGATATGAACGTATAATGTGTAGTTATTTTAAAAACTGTCCTCACATAACACATCTCGGGGGGTGTTATTCACCTCGGCCTTCAGCCTCGGTGGATAACACCCTCCTTGATCTGCCGAATTCTTCATACCCTATTAGGCCTCATTCAATAATTGCTAATTATTTTTCCGCGGGTAGATTTTGTTTTGCCGTGATTTGATTTTGTTCTCCTGTGGGTTGATTTTTTTTTGTCGTGAATTGATATTGTTTTTCTGCGGGTTGACTTTGTTTTGCCTTGATTTGATTTTGTTTTGCTGTGGGTTGATTTTGAGTCGTTTTGCCATGAGTTGATTTTATTTATTTCACCGAGTTGTGTTGATTTTGTTTTTCCATGAGTTGATTCTGTTTTACCTGTGCTGATTTCCCGTGGGTTGATTTTGTTTTGCAGTGAGGTTTTGGTTTTTGTTTTTGGTCCATAAGTATCACAGCAAAAATATTAAAGCGCAACGAACCCAAAGACTGTTTTACTTTTATTATTCAAAGGCCATTAATAAAAACAATTCGAGAAGACGATTGATGGGGTTTCAAGGGTTGTGAAAAGATATTTTAGGGTATTTGTGCGTTATATGTTATGAAATGGGAGCAAGACTTTTGTGTGTCCATAAGGAAACCATGCAGGAGGTGATACAGCTCAAATCACCGATTTCGCTCAAACTTGGTACAGATGCTGGGTTGCTGACTGAATGCTTGTGGCGAAAAAGTAGAGTCAAAATATTTTATTTCTTTCAAGTTAGGAGGAGCCCCCTGCAAAAATAGCCATCTGACACTAGTTTAGGCATATTTAATTAGCCATCTTTGGTTAAAGACTCTCTGTCGAACGGCATGCTTTGCGGGCGTTTCTTATTGTTATGATTAACAGAGCGCGCTAGCTGAATTGGGTCTGCCGGATTATGCTCGAAAAATTGAATATTATGCTTTCGGGCGTCACCCATGAAACCAAGGTATTATGCTCAAAATTATGCTTGGCTACAGGTATTATGTTCAAACTTTGCCGAACTAAAATGACAGTTCCACCCCACCCCCTATAGGCTCGTACCTATTAATAAACATTTCCAGTCTTTCACTTTTGAAAGAAATGGTAGACAATTATTATTCAGTTAAACGTTTCATGAGCAAGTGCCAACAAGACGATTTTTTAAATCGTATAACCGCGCTTTAAAATTAACTTTGTGTGGTACGGGCGGCCCAAGCTCTCGTTGCGAGGATTTATTATGCGAACGTTCAGCTCGTGTAACGTGACATTTAATCTTTTAATATGCAAACGTTCAACTTGTGAAACGTGACAACGTTACCGCCGTCATCTACTGTTACATAATGACCGAATTTCAGTACGCGAAACGTGACTCGCACTGCCTTTCAGCATATATATGCTGAAAGGCGTGTCTGATTACATTCTTTTCATAGGGTGGGTTTAGCGAGACTTGTAATCGGAGATTGTTGTTTACCTAGCTCGAAGGAAAAAAATACCCGGGAAGGTTCATTGACCTTTCAAACGAATATATATTTACATATGTTCCAAGATGAAGCGCAGTGCACATTCTAAAGCAGTCCTTTATGATTAATGGATTGATGTAGACACCACTTCACTTCATCAACACAAACTATATTTTATAAAAAAAAAAAGCAACAAAAGCAAGTGACACATTCCAACACCAACCCACGGTCTGGCCAGTACCTTACGCATGTGTACAGCCATATCACCCGGGCAGTGGCAGCCATGGATAGCTGTTTCGGCCTTGTTAGGCCTCTTCAGCATAGCATAGCCGTCGTTCAGCAGTAGGACTGAAAGCCCGATGTAGTCTTGCACATAGCGAAAGTGAACAGTAGAAGTTGCGTGATTCAAAGTCCCGATGAGATTGAATATTTAATTCGCTAACTGACAGAACTCTCCTGAGGGAAGGTATGAGGAAAAGAGCTGAAAAATGACCGGTAATTGGCAGATGATGAGATCATCCGCGGAGGTTTGTTTAGTGTCGAGCGTTTTAATGTTAACGTTTTCTGTTTTACAACGGTCATTCCACACATTATATAGACATTTCGTCTTGCATGCATACATTACTTTCTATATATATGGCGGTCTAACGTATCCTTACATACCATGCATATATTACTTAATTACATACATGGTAGCATACAGTCATGCCATTACATCCCTCTCCCCTTACATTTAACAAGCTAGTGTTCTATTCCAAGGTGTTAGTTCTCCAGCAGTCTCTTTAATCTTAATCGCAAATGAAATCCTTGCATTGTATTTGCTGTCCTTCGTAGACGTGATTTTCCTCCGGGGCCGGTCGCGTATCGCCCATCGTGGTTCCGTGTCGCCGCTATCATTGGGCTGGTCTGCACCTCGTAGGTGTTCATCCGCTATGAATTCGTCCGGGTCGAAGGTCCTCATCATCAGAGTCGTGACACATAGCTGACTGCCTGCACCCGTCTTTTAGTAGCTTCCAATCCGCGTAGTTTCTGGTCCTAATTCTTTAGTTGTTTTTAGCCGTAATCATGTCTCCCTTGACACAAATGACAACCATAGGAACCGGGTCGATTTGAAGGAATTGGAAAGCTAACAGACATTCAGGTTGATTTGAATGTTGACTTTGACTTTAGGACCGTCGAACAGCCACCACGCCGACAACCGTTTAGCGTTCGGGAGAAAATGGAAAAAGAAATACAACACCTCCGAGACCAAGATATCATTGAAAAAGTTAACGAGCCAACGGGATGGGTATCGCCGCTAGTTGTCACTCCCAAGAAGGATCAGAGCCAGATTCGCTTGAACGTAGATATCCGTGTGGGAAACCAAGCAATACCCCGCAGACACATCCAACACCCCACGATAGACGACGTGAGCTCAAAGAGAGTTCGAGAAATGCAACGACCTTTTCAACACACATTGGCCTATACCAATACAAGAGGCTGAAATACGGTACGAGGTCCGCCGCTGAGATATTCCAGGAGACCATCAGAGAACAGTTCACACAAGACCTAAAAGGGGTTTTCAATATTAGTGATGACATCATTGTCCATAGGCGTGACACAAAGGAACATGACGCAAACCTGGAAGCGCTCCTAAAGAAGAGTCGCTAAAAGAATATCATGTTCAAAAAAGCGAAATGCGAATTCAACAAAGAACGCGTGGTCTATTATGGCTTGATGTTCTCAAAGGAGGGAGTATCCCCAGACCCCAGCAAAGTACAGGCTATCAAGGAGGCGGGCCGCCCAAGGAACGCAGCAGAACTTAATTCGTTCTTGTGCACAGTCAGATACAGTTTACGGTTTGTGGAAGCCAGCAAGTATCAGAAAGCAGTCTGCAAACTCGGGGAACTTCTTCGAGGAAAATTTAAATGGACGCAAGAGCACACGGAAGCATTTGAAGAATTGAAGAACATGCTCAGTAGTGACACGGTACAAGCCTTCTTCGATCCCCAGGGGAACACGAGCTCCACTCTCACGCAGCGGAAGCCTGGTGAAAAGGTGTGGCAAGTGGTGCAGTACGCCAGTCGAAGCTGCAAGAAGTTTCACCTGTTCCTGTACGGGATACCGTTTAAAATGGTGACTGACCACAAACCCCTGGAAAGTGTATTTAACAAGCCCACACGTGCAACGTTAATCCGTGTGAAGAGGATCGTAAGCAAGATGTTGGATTACGACTTTACCGTCGAATACCGGCCTGGAAAGGAAAACATATCGGTTTACACATCACGACACCAAGTGCCACTTCAGACGTGCACCAAGTTCGAACTCAGAACATCCAAGGAAGTGAAACGTTATGTGAGCTATGTTGTAACATGCAACACGCCCAACGCAGTCACTAAGGAGCAAGTGCAGAAAGCCACTGACGAAGACCCTACACTACTACCGTGGATTGACCCAAAAGATGAGAACTTACAGGCGTAAAAGCAGGTCTTCAGCGAACTCGCTATAGTGGACGGAATGGTAGTAAGAGGAGACAGAATTGTCGTTCCCGAAACACTCAGACAGAAGATAATCGAGACTGCGCTTGAGGGGCATTAAGGACAAGTGCGGAACGAAACAGCTGCTAAGGGCACACGTTTGGTTCCCGGGAATGGACACTCAGTGTGACAAGTTTGTATCCACATGCATTTATTGCCAATCCAACACACCTGACGTACATCGAGAACCCGTGAAAATGACGGAGCTACCAGAGAGACCGTGGAGAAAGGTCAGTGTGGACTTCTGCGGACCGCTGGCTAACTGAGACCTCGCCCTTGTGTACCACGGCCAATACTCCAGATACCCAGTGGTTAAATTTCTGGGATCCACTAGTGAAAAAGCAACCATTCCCGTGTTCAGCCTCTTGTATCGGTATAGGCCAATGTGCGTTGAAAAGGTCGTTGCATTTCTCGAACTCTCTTTGAGCTCTAGTTGGTGGTATCCCTTGGACATATCCAAATGTGAGAACACAGTCGACCCGCTTAGCTCGGTGATCACGTCGTCTATCGTGGGGTGCTGGGTGTGTCTGCGGGGTATTGCTTGGTTTCCCACACGCATATCTACGTTCAAGCGAATCTGGCTCTGATCCTTACTCGGGAGTGACAACTAGCGGCGATACCCATCCCGTTGGCTCGTTAACTTTTTCAATGATATCTTGGTCTCGGAGGTGTTGTATTTCTTTTTCCATTTTCTCCCGCACGCTAAACGGTTGTCGGCGTGGTGGCTGTTCGACGGTCCTAAAGTCAAGGTCAACATTCAAATCAACCTGAATGTCTGTTAGCTTTCCAATTCCTTCAAATCGACCCGGTTCCTATGGTTGTCATTTGTGTCAAGGGAGACATGATTACGGCTAAAAACAACCAAAGAATTAGGACCAGGAACTACACGGATTGGAAGCTACTAAAAGACGGGTGCAGGCAGTCAGCTATGTGTGACGACTCTGATGATGAGGATGCCTTCGACCCGGACGAATTCATAGCGGATGAACACCTACGAGGTGCAGACCAGCCCAATGATAGCGGCGACACGGAACCACGATGGGCGATACGCGACCGGCCCCGGAGGAAAATCACGTCTACGAAGGACAGCAAATACAATGCAAGGATTTCATTTGCGATTAAGATTAAAGAGACTGCTGGAGAACTAACACCTTGGAATAGAACACTAGCTTATTAAATGTAAGGGGGGAGGGATGTAATGGCATGACTGTATGCTACCATGTATGTAATTAAGTAATATATGCATGGTATGTAAGCATACGTTAGACCGCCATATATATAGAAAGTAATGTATGCATGCAAGACGAAATGTCTATATAATGTGTGGAATGACCGTTGTAAAACAGAAAACGTTAACATTAAAACGCTCGACACTAAACAAACCTCCGCGGATGATCTCATCATCTGCCAATTACCGGTCATTTTTCAGCTCTTTTCCTCATACCTTCCCTCAGGAGAGTTCTGTCAGTTAGCGAATTAAATATTCAACCTCATCGGGACTTTGAATCACGCAACTTGTACTGTTCACTTTCGCTATGTGACAAATAAGAGCGATCGTGCAAGACTACATAGGGCTTTCAGTCCTACTGCTGAACGACGGCTATGCCATGCTGATGAGGCCTAACAAGGCCGAAACAGCTATCCATGGCTGCCACTGCCCGGGTGATATGGCTGTACACATGCGTAAGGTACTGGCCAGACCGTGGGTTGGTGTTCGAATGTGTCACTTGCTTTTGTTGCTTTTTTTAAATAAAATATAGTTTGTGTTGATGAAGTGATGTGGTGTCTACATCAATCCATTAATCATAAAGGACTGCTTTAGAATGTGCACTGCGCTTCATCTCGGAACATATGTAAATATATATTCGTTTGAAAGGTCAATGAACCTTCCCGGGTATTTTTTTCCTTCGAGCTAGGTAAACAACAATCTCCGATTACAAGTCTCGCTAAACCCACGCTATGAAAAGAATGTAATCAGACACGCCTTTCAGCATATATATGCTGAAAGGCGTGTCTGATCACATTCTTTTCATAGGGTGGGTTTAGCGAGACTTGTAATCGGAGATTGTTGTTTACCTAGCTCGAAGGAAAAAAATACCCGGGAAGGTTTATTGATCTTTCAAACGAATATATATTTACATATGTTCCGAGATGAAGCGCAGTGCACATTCTAAAGCAGTCCTTTATGATTAATGGATTGATGTAGACACCATATCACTTCATCAACACAAACTATATTTTATTTAAAAAAAAAAGCAACAAAAGCAAGTGACACATTCGAACACCAACCCACGGTCTGGCCAGTACCTTACGCATGTGTACAGCCATATCACCCGGGCAGTGGCAGCCATGGATAGCTGTTTCGGCCTTGTTAGGCCTCTTCAGCATGGCATAGCCGTCGTTCAGCAGTAGTCTTGCACATAGCGAAAGTGAACAGTAGAAGTTGCGTGATTCAAAGTCCCGATGAGGTTGAATATTTAATTCGCTAACTGACAGAACTCTCCTGAGGGAAGGTATGAGGAAAAGAGCTGAAAAATGACCGGTAATTGGCAGATGATGAGATCATCCGCGGAGGTTTGTTTAGTGTCGAGCGTTTTAATGTTAACGTTTTCTGTTTTACAACGGTCATTCCACATATTATATAGACATTTCGTCTTGCATGCATACATTACTTTCTATATATATGGCGGTCTAACGTATGCTTACATACCATGCATATATTACTTAATTACATACATGGTAGCATACAGTCATGCCATTACATCCCTCCCCCCTTACATTTAATAAGCGAGTGTTCTATTCCAAGGTGTTAGTTCTCCAGCAGTCTCTTTAATCTTAATCGCAAATGAAATCCTTGCATTGTATTTGCTGTCCTTCGTAGACGTGATTTTCCTCCGGGGCCGGTCGCGTATCGCCCATCGTGGTTCCGTGTCGCCGCTATCATTGGGCTGGTCTGCACCTCGTAGGTGTTCATCCGCTATGAATTCGTCCGGGTCGAAGGCATCCTCATCATCAGAGTCGTCACACATAGCTGACTGCCTGCACCCGTCTTTTAGTAGCTTCCAATCCGTGTAGTTCCTGGTCCTAATTCTTTGGTTGTTTTTGGCCGTAATCATGTCTCCCTTGACACAAATGACAACCATAGGAACCGGGTCGATTTGAAGGAATTGGAAAGCTAACAGACATTCAGGTTGATTTGAATGTTGACCTTGACTTTAGGACCGTCGAACAGCCACCACGCCGACAACCGTTTAGCGTTCGGGAGAAAATGGAAAAAGAAATACAACACCTCCGATACCAAGATATCATTGAAAAAGTTAACGAGCCAGCGGGATGGGTATCGCCGCTAGTTGTCACTCCCAATAAGGATCAGAGCCAGATTCGCTTGAACGTAGATATGCGTGTGGGAATCCAAGCAATACCCCGCAGACACACCCAGCACCCCACGATAGACGACGTGATCACCGAGCTAAGCGAGTCGACTGTGCTCTCACATTTGGATATGTCCAAGGGATACCACCAACTAGAGCTCAAAGAGAGTTCGAGAAATGCAACGACCTTTTCAACGCACATTGGCCTATACCGATACAAGAGGCTGAACTACGGTACGAGGTCCGCCGCTGAGATATTCCAGGGGACCATCAGAGAACAGTTCACACAAGACCTAAAAGGGGTTTCCAATATTAGTGATGACATCATTGTCCATAGACGTGACACAAAGGAACATGACGCAAACCTGGAAGCGCTCCTAAAGAAGAGTCGCTAAAAGAATATCATGTTCAAAAAAGCGAAATGCGAATTTAACAAAGAACGCGTGGTCTATTATGGCTGGATGTTCTCAAAGGAGAGAGTATCCCCAGACCCCAGCAAGGTACAGGCTATCAAGGAGGCGGGCCGCCCAAGGAACGCAGCAGAACTTAATTCGTTCCCGTGCACAGTCAGATACAGTTCACGGTTTATGGAAGCCAGCAAGTATCCATATACCCGTCTGAACACGGGAATGGTTGCTTTTTCACTAGTGGATCCCAGAAATTTAACCACTGGGTATCTGGAGTATTGGCCGTGGTACACAAGGGCGAGGTCTCAGTTAGCCAGCGGTCCGCAGAAGTCCACACTGACCTTTCTCCACGGTCTCTCTGGTAGCTCCGTCATTTTCACGGGTTCTCGATGTACGTCAGGTGTGTTGGATTGGCAATAAATGCATGTGGATACAAACTTGTCACACTGAGTGTCCATTCCCGGGAACCAAACGTGTGCCCTTAGCAGCTGTTTCGTTCCGCACTTGTCCTTAATGCCCCTCAAGCGCAATCTCGATCATCTTCTGTCTGAGTGTTTCGGGAACGACAATTCTGTCTCCTCTTACTACCATTCCGTCCACTACAGCGAGTTCGCTGAAGACCTGCTTTTACGCCTGTAAGTTCTCATCTTTTGGGTCAATCCACGGTAGTAGTGTAGGGTCTTCGTCAGTGGCTTTCTGCACTTGCTCCTTAGTGACTGCGTTGGGCGTGTTGCATGTTACAACATAGCTCACATAACGTTTCACTTCCTTGGATGTTCTGAGTTCGAACTTGGTGCACGTCTGAAGTGGCACTTGGTGTCGTGATGTGTAAACCGATATGTTTTCCTTTCCAGGCCGGTATTCGACGGTAAAGTCGTAATCCAACATCTTGCTTACGATCCTCTTCACACGGATTAACGTTGCACGTGTGGGCTTGTTAAATACACTTTCCAGGGGTTTGTGGTCAGTCACCATTTTAAACGGTATCCCGTACAGGAACAGGTGAAACTTCTTGCAGCTTCGACTGGCGTACTGCACCACTTGCCACACCTTTTCACCAGGCTTCCGCTGCGTGAGAGTGCTGCAGTCCTCGGACACCGCACGTGGAGCTCGGTTCCCCTGGGGATCGAAGAAGGCTTGTACCGTGTCACTACTGAGCATGTTCTTCAATTCTTCAAATGCTTCCGTGTGCTCTTGCGTCCATTTAAATTTTCCTCGAAGAAGTTCCCCGAGTTTGCAGACTGCTTTCTGATACTTGCTGGCTTCCACAAACCGTGAACTGTATCTGACTGTGCACAAGAACGAATTAAGTTCTGCTGCGTTCCTTGGGCGGCCCGCCTCCTTGATAGCCTGTACTTTGCTGGGGTCTGGGGATACTCCCTCCTTTGAGAACATCAAGCCATAATAGACCACGCGTTCTTTGTTGAATTCGCATTTCGCTTTTTTGAACATGATATTCTTTTAGCGACTCTTCTTTAGGAGCGCTTCCAGGTTTGCGTCATGTTCCTTTGTGTCACGCCTATGGACAATGATGTCATCACTAATATTGAAAACCCCTTTTAGGTCTTGTGTGAACTGTTCTCTGATGGTCTCCTGGAATATCTCAGCGGCGGACCTCGTACCGTATTTCAGCCTCTTGTATTGGTATAGGCCAATGTGTGTTGAAAAGGTCGTTGCATTTCTCGAACTCTCTTTGAGCTCACGTCGTCTATCGTGGGGTGTTGGATGTGTCTGCGGGGTATTGCTTGGTTTCCCACACGGATATCTACGTTCAAGCGAATCTGGCTCTGATCCTTCTTGGGAGTGACAACTAGCGGCGATACCCATCCCGTTGGCTCGTTAACTTTTTCAATGATATCTTGGTCTCGGAGGTGTTGTATTTCTTTTTCCATTTTCTCCCGAACGCTAAACGGTTGTCGGCGTGGTGGCTGTTCGACGGTCCTAAAGTCAAAGTCAACATTCAAATCAACCTGAATGTCTGTTAGCTTTCCAATTCCTTCAAATCGACCCGGTTCCTATGGTTGTCATTTGTGTCAAGGGAGACATGATTACGGCTAAAAACAACTAAAGAATTAGGACCAGAAACTACACGGATTGGAAGCTACTAAAAGACGGGTGCAGGCAGTCAGCTATGTGTCACGACTCTGATGATGAGGACCTTCGACCCGGACGAATTCATAGCGGATGAACACCTACGAGGTGCAGACCAGCCCAATGATAGCGGCGACACGGAACCACGATGGGCGATACGCGACCGGCCCCGGAGGAAAATCACGTCTACGAAGGACAGCAAATACAATGCAAGGATTTCATTTGCGATTAAGATTAAAGAGACTGCTGGAGAACTAACACCTTGGAATAGAACACTAGCTTGTTAAATGTAAGGGGAGAGGGATGTAATGGCATGACTGTATGCTACCATGTATGTAATTAAGTAATATATGCATGGTATGTAAGGATACGTTAGACCGCCATATATATAGAAAGTAATGTATGCATGCAAGACGAAATGTCTATATAATGTGTGGAATGACCGTTGTAAAACAGAAAACGTTAACATTAAAACGCTCGACACTAAACAAACCTCCGCGGATGATCTCATCATCTGCCAATTACCGGTCATTTTTCAGCTCTTTTCCTCATACCTTCCCTCAGGAGAGTTCTGTCAGTTAGCGAATTAAATATTCAATTTCATCGGGACTTTGAATCACGCAACTTCTACTGTTCACTTTCGCTATGTGCAAGACTACATCGGGCTTTCAGTCCTACTGCTGAACGACGGCTATGCCATGCTGAAGAGGCCTAACAAGGCCGAAACAGCTATCCATGGCTGCCACTGCCCGGGTGATATGGCTGTACACATGCGTAAGGTACTGGCCAGACCGTGGGTTGGTGTTCGAATGTGTCACTTGCTTTTGTTGCTTTTTTTTTTTTTATAAAATATAGTTTGTGTTGATGAAGTGATGTGGTGTCTACATCAATCCATTAATCATAAAGGACTACTTTAGAATGTGCACTGCGCTTCATCTTGGAACATATGTAAATATATATTCGTTTGAAAGGTCAATGAACCTTCCCGGGTATTTTTTCCTTCGAGCTAGGTAAACAACAATCTCCGATTACAAGTCTCGCTAAACCCACCCTATGAAAAGAATGTAATCAGACACGCCTTTCAGCATATATATGCTGAAAGGCAGTGCGAGTCACGTTTCGCGTACTGAAATTCGGTCATTATGTAACAGTAGATGACGGCGGTAACGTTGTCACGTTTCACAAGTTGAACGTTTGCATATTAAAAGATTAAATGTCACGTTACACGGGCTGAACGTTCGCATAATAAATCCTCGCAACGAGAGCTTGGGCCGCCCGTACCACACAAAGTTAATTTTAAAGCGTGGTTATACGATTTAAAAAATCGTCTTGTTGGCACTTGCTCATGAAACGTTTAACTGAATAATAATTGTCTACCATTTCTTTCAAAAGTGAAAGACTGGAAATGTTTATTAATAGGTACGAGCCTATAGGGGGTGGGGTGGAACTGTCATTTTAGTTCGGCAAAGTTTGAACATAATACCTGTAGCCAAGCATAATTTTGAGCATAATACCTTGGTTTCATGGGTGACGCCCGAAAGCATAATATTCAATTTTTCGAGCATAATCCGGCAGACCCAATTCAGCTAGCGCGCTCTGTTAATCATAACAATAAGAAACGCCCGCAAAGCATGCCGTTCGACAGAGAGTCTTTAACCAAAGATGGCTAATTAAATATGCCTAAACTAGTGTCAGATGGCTATTTTTGCGGGGGGCTCCTCCTAACTTGAAAGAAATAAAATATTTTAACTCTACTTTTTCGCCACAATCATTCAGTCAGCAACCCAGCATCTGTACCAAGTTTGAGCGAAATCGGTGATTTGAGCTGTATCACCTCCTGCATGGTTTCCTTATGGACACACAAAAGTCTTGCTCCTATTTCATAACATATAACGCACAAATACCCTAAAATATCTTTTCACAACCCTTGAAACCCCATCAATCGTCTTCTCGAATTGTTTTTATTAATGGCCTTTGAATAATAAAAGTAAAACAGTCTTTGGGTTCGTTGCGCTTTAATATTTTTGCTGTGATACTTATGGACCAAAAACAAAAACAAAAACCTCACTGCAAAACAAAATCAACCCACGGGAAATCAGCACAGGTAAAACAGAATCAACTCATGGAAAAACAAAATCAACACAACTCGGTGAAATAAATAAAATCAACTCATGGCAAAACGACTCAAAATCAACCCACAGCAAAACAAAATCAAATCAAGGCAAAACAAAGTCAACCCGCAGAAAAACAATATCAATTCACGACAAAAAAAAAATCAACCCACAGGAGAACAAAATCAAATCACGGCAAAACAAAATCTACCCGCGGAAAAATAATTAGCAATTATTGAATGAGGCCTAGTAGGGTATGAAGAATTCGGCAGATCAAGGAGGGTGTTATCCACCGAGGCTGAAGGCCGAGGTGAATAACACCCCCCGAGATGTGTTATGTGAGGACAGTTTTTAAAATAACTACACATTATACGTTCATATCAATAACGAAGACGTCGGTCGTTTTCGAAACAGGTCGGCCTATGAATTATATTGCTTGAATGCCTGCCAAATACGTGAAGTGTATGCCCGTTGTCACGAGATAGCAAATTAGCAATACTACCACAGGCGTCCCAAACTCACGATTCGAGGAATCGATCAAATATTAATGATTTATGTAAGCGTATCGAGTGAGACGTGACTGACTTACGTGCGCGGTGTTGTGTTACACATTGGGCCGTTGAGAATTTGAGCGCTCTACATGGCATTGTATGATAACGAAGGATAAAATCGCACAATGAAATAAAATGTTACTTTTTTGGAATAACACTAAGTAAATGAACCCACCTTGCCTTATTTCTGTTGTTCATTTGGCCTATTTCGTCGTTTTTGGGGGGTTTTCAGGTGTTTGTCTTAGCTTTCTATAGACGAAGTCAAGGCTGGACACTGCTGTCTCGAAAGACCTGATCCGAAAGGCCGTTTTCTCCGCCGAAATTCGAATCCGCTGTTCGATTTTCCCTCCAACGCAAAAATTGTAGTAAAATAGAACCTTGGAAGAAGAAGCCAAACAACATGCAAAGTGCTAACGAGGATACTCAACAACAGCAACTTGAATTAGTTAAATATCTAAGCGTAACTCTTCTGTTAATATCTTTAATTCTTTAATTGTTTGTTATTACGTTTGTAATTGGCCTACTTGGAGATTATGATTTGATTTGATCTGTAAATAACTTAATGAAATTTAAAAAAGATCATTATTAATAATCGCTTCTTGCAGTACATACGAAATTCCAGTTCTTTTTTCATATTTATGACTATTTCTTGGTCGGATTTTACAATACAGAAAGTTGCGATGGAAATCATTCACTTTGTCCATTTTGATCCAAAGCTAAGTTGCCCGGAAAAAACTCGACTGGCCTGACACAGTTCTTACACCTCAACATAGGCCAAAATTTGGCAAACCGAGAGACAATCTGATGGCTAACTGTGCAATACACACTTCCAGAAGAGGAATCAATGTGTTGAGGACAGTGTTTTCCCATGCTACTACATTACACGCGCGTAAAGCGCGTGTAGTACACGCACATTACACGCAGTGCCCACGCAGTGCCCACGCAGTGTCCACGCAGTGTCCACGCACCTTACACGCAAAGACAAGAAAATGCGTGTATTTACACGCGTGTATTTTGACTCATTAGACGTGATATTGCGTGTAATTTTACACGCAGTCGTTCAACTGGAACTCATTAAGTGCGTGTAGTGAGAACAGAATATTTAAAGTGCGTGTAATGAAAAAAGCATTTACCTTGTGTAACATTTATCGTAGTGGACTGCACTGTGATATAGTTTAATCTTTCGCCTTCTTGCTCTTGGTCGTAAAACGTTCCCGATAGAATCGAGCAGTTTCATTAAACTGGTTTACTGCTTCATAGTAAAATATTTTTTCCGTTCGAGTTTCAACAACAAGCGGCGCCAGCGAGCGACTGGCGTGTTATGAGATAACATGAACAATTATGTCGCTTTTCAATTCTAAATTACAGCAATCAGTGTACTTTAAAACAGTCCGAAGATTCATTAAAATATTTCGTACTCCAAAGCGTTACGAATTAAGTTTCGACGTTAAGCAGAAGTGCGGGCTGTTACAGATTACGAAAGAAGATTTGTTTCTTAGGTGCTCGTTTGTTATTTATACATGAGCTCGTTATTAATTCATACACGCAAATGCGTGTATGAATAACAAAGGCTTCCTCTTCCAGTTTAAATACACGCATACCGGTGAAATTACACGCAAATGCGTGTAACTACCTGAAGAGTAAATTTTACACGCAGTTAATTACACGCACTGCCCACGCACTGTCCACGCACTGCCCACGCACTGTCCACGAATACTACACGCAGACTACACGCATTTTACGCGCGTGTAGGTGCTGCAATCCCTTTGACCTGTACTGTAAGTTGAATAAAAAGCGTTCGTTGGCCGTGAGGATTAAGAGTGCCGATTTAAAAAAATACATTTTTGTTCTATCGTTTTGCGGCTTTCTGTGCTTCCTTGATGTGGGGAGAGGCCTAAAAGGTTGACAAATACTCGTCGTCTTGGGTACAAATCTAGGATTTTGGTCTCACTTAGGGTGTTGACGTCGAAACATCATCATATTTAGCTGTCGAAGTATCCTGAGGGCGCACTCGAAGAAATCAATAAGTAAAAGAACGCTCTCTTAATATTATCTGTTTTTAGGCTTGATTCTACTGATCTTATGTTTCTTAATATTTAATTCTGTTTTTAGGCTTGATTTCTACTGATCTCTCGATTACGCCAGTCGGGTCTATAAGCGCGCACGGGATAATCTCTCTAACAATAGCTAGTAATCGAAAAATTAAATTCCGTTTTAAGTGGTATCTGTTTAGGGTATAATGAATCTTAGGCAACGTAGATCTAAATCTCCCGTAAGAGTTAAATTCAAATTTTCCGACGAACATTCTTATGGGAGCTCAACCCGGGTTTCCAAATGTCTAAAGGGAAGTAAAGAAGTGAAGGAGTAAAAGGGTGAAGAAGCGAAGGGGCGAAGGGGCGAAGGGGCGAAGGAGCGAAAGGGCGAAGGAGTGAAAACCCGGGCTACGTGGTCCCGGAATACGGGTTCCAGGCGTGTGGAAAACACGGAGTTTGATGAAAAAAAATACGGGTTCCGTTAAAAAAAAAAAAAAAAAAAAAAAAAAACTAAAAACAAAACAACAAAAACAACAACAACAAAAACACGGGGTCTCAGTGGAAAACACGGGGTCCAAGTGAAAAACACGGAGGAGCCATTAGTTCGCCTAACAATTAATGAATTTTCGTCATTAAACATTTCGTAAGAAAGAAAACCATTCAAATGCCAACGTGCGGTGCAGTGGTTTTCTTTTGCATGGGGTGTCTATTTTAATTTTCGCACTAACTTGCGTGGATTTTTTTCTTTTGAAAAAGAAATAGTGAAATTATTAACAATTATTCTTTGAAATCGAGGTAAATATTCTGCCACTATTCACTGAGATT
This sequence comes from Platygyra sinensis, assembly GCA_019787425.1. Lineage (NCBI taxonomy): Eukaryota > Metazoa > Cnidaria > Anthozoa > Scleractinia > Merulinidae > Platygyra > Platygyra sinensis. The sequence continues at coordinate 21,018 of JAHPZR010000907.1, read as the reverse complement.
GAGAAGAATAATTGTTTTAGTATATACACAGGAAGTGATCTCAACAACATTTCAGAAGGAAACCATTAAAAATCGATTTAATTGGCCTCTCAATTCATGCTCTGAAAACGTGCAAGCTGTACAAGCATGCGCGAATTCGCGAAACTATTTACAGAATCTTTGAACAAGGAAAATCTATAGTTAATCTTCGAAAAAACCTCGTGACCGTCTAGAATAATGGTCCTTAAACACCGTTCAAATCAGTGTGAATCAAAAGTATGCTTTATTCAAAACATAGTTAATGGAGGGTCTCCCTCCATTAACTATGTTCAAAACTATGCTCTATTTTTGTTTGGCTTACGCATTATTCACTCGGTGGGGGGTGAATAATGCTCATTAGCCAGAGATAGCGAACCAATCAGATTGCTTAAAACACCAAAATCACTGAGTGTGTATATACTAATAAAGTTTGTTTTGAATATCTTTAAACATGAAAAAGCTTTTCTAGACAAATTATCACTTTTAACTTCAGGCTTGAACGTTCAGCGTGACCACGGGATCGCTGATTATCTATCGCCATCTAAAGGAAGTAATGGACATTTAGCTGATCTTCCCTTTCTATGTTTTTTTTTTAATTGAAGTATCCCCCTCATAGCTACTAACAAATTTCGTGATCCCCCATTCTCGATCTCCTCGTATACATATTCTTCTTTCGACGTATATATTTAGTGTTTTTAACGTAGGTAATAATATTTCATTCACGTGGCCTCTCATCTATTTTTCTGCGAAATCTCTTGAAATTCTAACGACTGGATCGACTGAAAGACTTCCAATCACTAAAGTGATCAAACACCTTGAACTCGGTCACAAACGAAGCGTTAAAAGACCGAAGTGTCAAAAGACTTCTCTAGTCTGAGTGGGTCCCAATGACAATAACAATTGTTACATTGTGAACAACTGCCACCTTTAGTGGTGGAAAAACCCCAAAAAGCTGCCTCCATGGTTGCTTAAAAGTTTGACGCAGGGCCACCACGCCTAAAGGACAAATCCTTTAAACCGAAAATGTGATTCTTGGCTTTACCTAAAATAAAGAGATTCTTAAACTTAGGAAGTGGCACCCAATCGCGCACAAAGGCATTCCAGAGCTTGTCATCTTCGCATAAAAGAAACCAAAAGTATGATCACTTCCACATAGGCACGACAAGAGTTGTACAGCCTTACATGCTCCAGCATAAACAATACCTCTACTAATTTGCGAGACCGGAGGAAGAATCCAGTTATTTTGTCCGTTCCAGTTTTAAGCTAAGTGAAAGCGTCTACAGCCCGGGGGCGAGTACTCCCGCGAATTTTGGATAGGGGTGTGCCGCGAAGGTTCTTGAACCCTAACCATATTTAAGGACTAAAAAAGCGAAAACTGATACCCTTTTTAAGGCTCAAACATTCGTTTAGGCGGGCGTTTTCACACTCCAGTATTAGATAATACAATTTAGCTACTCTATCTAAGGACCACACCAGGAACACAGCAACAAAAGGGTAAAAAAGATGCCCTCTTTAAGGACAGAGAACCTCAAAAACCATACCCTATTCCGCGGCGCTTACCTATATAGCCCATATAAGGGAGTACCCACCCCCCGGGGTCTACAGCTTCCGTGCGAGGCTGTTAAAACCATTAGTTATAACGCAAAACCTTGACTTAATAGCTGCAGGCAAACCTATCCACTGTGTGGGGTTCCCATTTAGAATCAAGCATGTAGAACACATCGTCATGTATGGTGTAATCGTCAAAATCAATGGCTCTACTCAAAAGATCTGGCTGATAATTAAAACTCCACTTTATTTCAAGAGAAATACCATGACGGGCGCAAACATTAAAAATAGAAAGCGCTAGGACTGAAGTTTCAATACTGTAATTTTTATTCCCACTATGAGGCAAATGCCTGACTACATCTAGTTGTTGACAGTAACCGAAGCAACTTTTTGGCCTCCGGCCCCCATGAAGCTCTGAGAGGGCGAAAAGGGCAGATAGCAGATAGTCACTAAGTCTACTTTCCTAAGCTCAAAGCAAGTTTGAGCCTTTAAAGAACTTTCTGACCGCGTACCTCTACTTCCGATGTGGTCATCATATCGATGTGAAAGAACTACAGGCGTAGCATCAGAATGCCGTACATGAATTAGACAAACTTAGACAGGCCCCCCCCCCCCCCCGGGTGATGCCCAAAGGATACGCCAACAGGGCGCAAATCTAACATTAAGCGGACGTCGACATTTTCCGTTTTTCCCAAAATGCCCTAATCCACTACGCAAGCCTTCTTCGTTACTTTCAACAGCAAATATCTCAATAGCGCCAGTACTATGATTAACAAAACGGCCATAACATAGAAGGTGTACGTAATCGTATAGCCTCAGACATTACTACAGCCTGACGTCAGCCCCCCCCCGAAAATGACTTGGCCTGCCACAGGAGGAAACGATCTTATCAAACTTTTGGAGGATCTTAACAATCAATCCACTCGTACGTATAAAGCTTAATATACTACCTCTTATGTCTTCAGTAAAGCCCGATTTTGGTAACGTCGATTAGTATCAATGACAGTGCCTGGGCCCCTCCCAGAGAGATTGGGTCTATCGCTTAATTAGAAAACCATACCTAGTCCATCAAATCGGGCGTGAAACTATAAAGCTGTTCTCTATTTATTTAAGCCGTGACGCATACAAACGCACACCCCCCTAAACCACAATATCAAGACGAACCCGGGTAGTGGCAACCCCAAAAATAGTCATAGGTAATATCCTTTGCCACCTCACCCATGTTCAAAAGTTTTCAAATAACAGGCTATAGTAAATTGCGTGAACTAGAAAATATTTTTACTACACCATCCGACACAAATCCCAGAGGGCGGCTCATATCTTTCAAGCCGCCACGGGTGCCCCAGAAAATTTCTACCTGACCTAGAATATCGCAGACTGAAGCGTAGCGCAACTAAGAAAAGATAAAAACCATTTCTAGAGAAGATCTGAATCGGCCTACATGAAATGTCTTCACACCTGAAAACTCTCCTGTTTAAAGACATACCAAATCATGATATGCCTTCAGAATCAAGGAGATCAATCTACTTCTAGCGCCCTGATGATGTCATTTTAATTATATTCTTTTGTTTTTTTTTTTTTTTTAGTTTGTACCAAAACGGAGAGATACAAAACACAAAAGGGGGCCCCAAGTGATTCCTTTTAAACGATGGGTTAGACTATGTTCTCAAGCTGATGATCCAAAATCTCATCAACACGCTAGTTCTTAACAAATAAGATATAGCCTCTGAGGGCAATATAAAGTATCGTTCAGCGAAGAAGTATTGCTGGGAAATAACTTGGGAGGCGGGAAAGCTACGTATGGGATTTATAACCATCACGCACAACGCTATAAAATTAAAGCCTGAAGTGTATTATTTTACCACTCGTCATAACATAAAGCGAGACAGACCACGCAAAGGACTATTAGGTCTTGACCCAGGAGGTAAAACTCGTAATTTTTAACCAGTGACTTCCATTCAAATACGGCATCTAATTAATTTGAATGTAAAAATTTTTGCATTGCAATGGTCACTTAGACCATTAGAAGCAATAATGGAATTGAAAACACTTCAACCTCGTCATTGATCGTCTTGAACGGCGGCTAGATGAGTAGGCTGGAACCTCTGCACCGAATGAATTAAGAGGGACACAAGTTATTTAAACGATGTGCGTCGAGGCAGTCCTTGTCTAATATTGTTGGAATGGATCGTAGCCTGTCCTGTAAATGGTTCTCCCCCCCCCCCCCCCTCTCCCCACACCCAACCGCCCCCCCAACCACCACACCCCCACAACCAAAACCCCCCCCACCACAACAACTCCAAAAAACCCCACCGAAAAAACAAACAAAAAATTCAACACCCACCAACAAACCCAAACACCACCCCCAGAACCCACACAACAACACAAGCACTTAAATAAACACTAGCGCGTTTTCAACTGGCCCAAAAGCTACGGAAAGCCATCCGCTTCTGTTGCTAGGCTCAACCTTGATCTTGTTGCGAGCGTGGTTTATGCTTGGCTTGGGTACGTGCTCTGGCTTCGCCTCCAAAATCTTAATTTCTCCGTCATCAGAATCATCTAGCAAGATTATAGAGTTAGATACTACACCGCTATTAAAGACCATAACTACTCCTCGCGACTTCACTGCCAAAAGAAGGAGCTATCTGCCTACATTTATCTGCTCAACAAAGCCTTACTCACCATTTCTCAACGGGACAGCGTGTCTTCGCTCGACTGTCAGTGGATGATCAGACGGCTCTTCTTTTGCCTCTTTACCATAGACTGTTCGTTGTCCTGACTTTTAAGAATTTCAAACTATATTACCCGCTATCCCGTAATCTCTTTTTATTTTTTTTTCGTTTTTTTCTCTTTTTTTTTATTTGTGTTATTCTTTGGTTTTTTTTCGTTTTTTTTTTTTTATTTTTTTCTTTTTTTGTTTTTTGTTATTTGTACTTTTTTTTTTTTTTTTTTTTTTTTTTTTCTTTTTATTCTTTTTCCTGTTTTTTTTTTTTTTTTTTTTGTTTTTTTTTTTTCTTTTTTTTATTTTCTTTTTTTTTTTATTCCTTATTTTAGTGCGTTTTTTTTCTTTTTAACCGGTTTTAACTTAAATCGATGTCGCTCGATTGTCATCTACTTTGCCTAGAACAATGAAATTGCCTTGTAATTAATTTGTTCACCTCACTCTCTGTTTTTTTTTTCTCCTCTCTTTCCCCCCTTTTCCAATACACCAACTCATTAAATTACACTTAAAAATCCACAATAATTAAGCGTTTGCCTAAAGGCCGTTTAGGACTCTATACTAAGACCATGTCAACACGTGCTTCAGAACCTGAATGTGATGGCAGTTTGGAATGAATGCTCTTCATATAATGATGCGCAGTGCCTCAGAAATTAAGTTTACCCGAAGAACTTTCTTTTTATTGAACTTTCCTCGAGTGCTTCGAAAAAAAATTGAATAGGTCATAACTCTCGTTAGAAGACGTAATTGAACAAGCTAGAATGTGATCGAGCGCCACATACAGAGACAAAACAAATATCACAAAATCTTGCATGGCCGAAAAATCACACTATTTCACATAACCGACGCTAGGATGATACAGCGTTCAGAGAGTCCCGCTAATTTCGCGTCATAGCTTACATAGAATACACTATTTTTTTGCAGAACAGTTTTTTTTAGACACTCCTTTCACATATAATATAAAAATTATTTTTCTTTACAATAATGTTGTATAAAAAAAGTTTTCATATAAACGGGCGCTCTGATTGGCTGAAACAGCGTGCCTACATCAGCAGATTAGCCCGGAACGGAAGATTGAGGACATAGCAAGCCTGCTTTCTAAATATTTGCTTTAAGATCTCGACAAATTTTTGCCCCAAATGTATAACATCCCCCTGTGCCCACTCAGACAAATCAATAGAAACGGAAGCCATTTATCAGCCAGATAAATATAGGCTCATAGAGAACCATAGTTGCACAACACTAGTGCTAAAAACTAGTACAGCAAAAATAACAAGCTTTGCTAATAGCGCTCCCCCGACAAAACACAGCTATTCTTATACTTAAGCAGAATTCCTTCGATAAAAGCACATCCTAGAATATATTACGAAGGCAGAAATTTATAATCTTAGAAGTAAAACAACGACAGAGAATACATTGAGCTAAGTCATGTTCAGTTTGATGCAGAAACTGTTATATTTAGTAAAAATAGCTCAAAAAACACCTATAACAGTCATGCACCAGCTTAGATAACGCTCGCTTGATTAGTAGCGACGGCTCACGCGTCAATCTCACTGCTATACATCAATCAGTTCAAAACTTTGCCTTCTAGTCGCCTCGGCAGTTGCCAACAAGTGAAAGCCAGTCCTACCTGCAAACGGTTTTTGCTGCCCGGGTGTGCTTAAGATTGCCATTCCGCATATAGAATACAGAGCAGCATACAGAAAACAAAGAACAAGAAAAAAACCTCCAAAAGGCATAAACTCACTATATTGAATACTACCACTTCCCATGCCTTGCTTTATCCATACTAAAAAATCTGCAGATACCGAAATGTGTTGGATACTCTTTCAATTGTTAGCCCTACATATCATTTAGTTAAGCCCCATAATGATCATAGATTAGAAAGAGTAGCCAGAGAGCGTGACAAAAGCGTTGAATAATATTGAATATATCCAGGAATCGTTCTGCAGGCGGCGATGCTGTAAGTGCCCCCCCTCCTCACCCCTCTCCCCCCCCCCCCCCTACCCCCCCCAATCGACAGCGGTTAGCCCGACAGGCTGATATTATCGAAGTGACCACGTAGAAGCAAGGGCGCCTGTCAGTTCTTTATCACTGATATAGAGGAATAAACTTTACCTCTTTTGTTAGATAGAACATACCAAACTCTTATCTTCAAACTGCAAATGCCTAGCGACGTAGATTACATTCCGTGATATAAGTTATTGCGTCTCATAATATAAAGTGGACCACTTCGTACTTCTAAGCAGTCTTCTATCATGTCACAAAGGAGCTCGCCTTTGTTTTTTTGTTTTTTTTTTCATACTATATATATTTTTGCAACGGTGCGCATCTCGAATCTTTTCTTTTTTTTTTTTTCTTTATTATTATGATGAAAAACTAACTATCTGGTTCTCCGCAAGATATCCTGCTAATATGATCTCATATACCTCGGACAAAAACTTAAAAATAATCAGCGTGCAAAACAAAAATAGGACATTCACCTAAGCTTGCTGCCTACATAAACCCAGTGAAATAACCAAGTTCTATAGCCGACATGCCAGTTCCAGGGGTCGCTCAAGCTGTTACTGTTCCAAAAGGTCATTTTTGGCCTGCTTAAAACTGCGCTTCCTAGGTGAGCGTCAGAGCCTTACATTAATCGGCCTAAGCGAGGCGCCACTTAGCGGGCTGCGGGGAGGAGCGCATATTTGTTAAAGGCAGTAAATACTTTCCGCTAAATAACCGCTATTAAATTTCATTTTATGTAGATATCCCCATCTCCGCTATCAGATACCAATATTGCTGAATCGACCTATAAATGGTCTTTGTTTTTTCCCCGCGCATATATTTATCTTTTGAAGTTATCTAGATGCTGGTCAACGTACTCAAAAAATCATTATTTATTAACTAATCGAAAGACGCCAGAGTTTCCAAGATTAATTACAGAACAACATGGAGGCAGTCTACTAGCTAGCGTGTCATAGTACGATAGCCTGATTAGGCCTATGAGGACATATGAAACTTAAAAGTTATCTCATATGCTCTCAATTCCAAATATACAAGAATAATGGCCCCCCAGCCACAAATTGGCATGCCTACTAAAAATCAAACAAAGCCAAGCGCAAACAAACCAAGGCAAAAACGGCCGAAAACGAAACCACCGAAAATGAGCAACCACGACCAAACAAGCGAAACAACCGAAACGAGCCAAAATGCCCCGCAAGTTAAATATAAGCAGATAATGTGAAAAAAGTACAAAAATAAAAAAAAACACTCGACCTTGATCTCACGGCTCAGCAGTTCACTAATGGCCATGCAGCCTGATACTCGCGCCCAGAATCCACTTCAGTGTGACATTGGGGACCTGTAAAGAGGATGAGGCACGTGTGGGAAACAAGCCACGACGAAGCATCCTAAAAAAAGTTTTTTTGGTGGCGTTATCGTAAGATTCTTAGGGCGGAGTGCGCAATAGGAGCGCAATGCACGACTCTTTTCAAGAAGAGACTGCAGCATCTTACCCGCCTGCGACAACCGCGAGACTGTATCTTTTATCTCTCGCCGAAAAACTGACAGCAGACTTAGACTAGCCCTTCTTTACCCAAGGGCTTTTTTTTGATACAGTGACTTTTATCACTACAGACGGTGCGATTCGTAGACTCTTCAGTTCTCAAGTAAGTTTCTCAGGAGTTTCCGCGGTAAGCCATCCTGGACGCGCGTAATTTTGGCTGGGACTTTCAATTTTTTTTTTTTTTTCTTCTTGCTTTTTTTTTTTTTTTTGCTGCTTCGCAGACGGCCTTATTCGAGTGTTGCCCCTCGGCCGCCCCCACAACTTAATGATCTTTCCAGATCTATCTGTGCCGATTTTTTTAGTGCCTTACTGTTAATTAGTGCGCCACACGTTCTTACGCATCACAGGAAGCAATGATTGAAGCGACAGCACTGGGGTATCGACATTGCATGCAATCGACAAATAGCTCAAAAGTACACGACTAATCCTGCAAAGTTTCCTACTGGGTCCAAATTTAAGTTATAACTAACAGTACTTAAAACAGAAACTATAGTAAATAGACAACATAATCGCCTAACACTTAACTCGTTTACGTACTTCAGCCTGAAACCGCTAAGCTGTTATCTCGAAAATTACTCTAGAAGCTCCCAACATGAGTAAAATTATACCTGCAGGATGGAGTTAGTGTGAGAGCGCCGCGAAAAAACGCGAATGCCCGTTACTTCACAATGGGAGGTGCCACAGAGCGTAAAGCAAAATAATATCAATAACTTCTAATAAAACGCCCGTGGCTTACCGCTACATTTTTTAGTTACGCCAAATATGGAATGGACAACCCCCCCCCCCCAGCCCCCCCTCCCCCCCCCCCCCCCCCCCCCCCCGTTCTTTCCCCCCCCCCCCCCCCCCCCCCCACCCCCCCTCCCCCCCCCCCCCCCCCCCGCGCCCCCCCCCCCCCGCCCACCGGCCCGGGCCGACTTGGCCCCCCCTGAACAAACTTCTATTTTTTATATGCGACACGTGATTAGTATTAGGTTGTGCCTTTTGAAAAGGCTATCTTAAACTGTATTTAAGCTGAGCCATAAGCAAGTTTCTGCTCAGGACACTAAGCCGCCTTTGCAAGAATTTGTATTAAAGACGGCTACCCCCCCCGCATGCATTTTAAAGTTACCATTTGCCACGCAGATTTACAGGGCTTTTCAATTTTCTTTTTGTTTTTTTTTTAGTTTGCCTTTACTTGTATATAAAAGCCGAATGTTAAGCGAAATCTAGTAAGCGAATATTTACCCTACCTTTTTTTTACAAGAAAAAAGCCGATATGACGTCCGAATATTAGCCTATACAGATTTCCTTCAACATTCGGCTTATTACTAATAACAAGAAGGCAAACCAATATTTTGGTACAGAAGACTGTAAACTGCGTGCAAATGTAACATTAAAAATCATTGTTTAGTACAGATACTTTAATGACAAATCATATCGCAAAGCGCTTGTTAGTGTCTACTGACAGACTTCCTATGCTCAGCTTAAATACAGTTTAAATACCTTTCTCCTCACAATCCAATCATAATCACAGCTGTCGAATAGAACTGCACTTACATATTTCTGTCATCAATAAAATAGCTAGCAGGTAACCACGCGTCTAATATAAAAGCTTATAGATACTTTTTCTCTTACCCTGTCACGCCTACCCCAGTAAGCTACGCATTACCGCCGTTTTAATTTGCCGCCAGCCTCTATCACCATCTTTTACTGTCAGAGTACCTATGTTTACTGCCTTCTCGACTCTACAGCAGTAATTTTTTTCTGAAAGATCAAAACAGCTACGCGCTTTCAGCTAAGGAAGGACGTAAACAGTAGCTGCGTTTTTAGCGATAGTTGCTATTTACATAGTTCCTGCTTGTTAAAGTCACGTTGCCGCCTTCATTAAACTTAAATTGCCCAGACACCAGTAGGAGAAACTTCGTCTGCTTGCCATTTTAAGTCCGTCGCCCTCATCTTTTTTATGTTGGCGTAGGTTACCGACTTTGCATACAATCGTCTACCCAGGAGCCTGCGCTTCAATATTCGCTTCCGTGTCTGCCCGTATAGAAGTGCTGCGCACTACTAAAGTATGGCACCATAAACTTTACCCTTCAAGATGTGAGCGCCCGCTCTCCCTCCCCCCCCCCAGACAAACACTCCTGAAAACAGTCTCGAACACCCATAAGTGTCCCCCCCCCCCGCGTCCAGGATGCACGCGAAACTCCTAGAAACTACTGTGAGAACGGGATTGGAGATCACGATTTTTTTTGTATCGCCCCGAGTGATAAAAGCCCCCACACGTCAAGTCGCTAGTCTGCTTTACTTCCGCTAGAGATAAAGAAAGCTATCTCGGGTTCGGCCCTAGGTGGCATATGGCTGCAGATCTTTACTTAAAAGACCATTACGCCCCCATTGCACCGCCCCCCTCAAAGAATCTACGCCATACTTGACCAACAACATTTCTTTTAGATAGCTCGTCGCTAGCTTATGCTGCTATCATACATCTTTCAGGCCCCATCGGTACCACCACCAAGTGGATTACTTAGGCCGACGCAGATCAGGCTGCCTATAGTAACGTGCACAGAGAATCAAGGTCGAGTGTTTTTTCTTTCTATTTTTTTACTTGTTTCACTTATCTGCTTCAATATTTACTATGCCCCATTTGCCTCGTTTCCGTTGTCGCCTTAGGTTTTGAAGCTCGACTCGTTGCCTCATTTCGCTAGGTTTCGCATTTCGGCCCGCTTTTGCTTAGTTGTTTTCGCGCCCCTTTGCCTAGTTTTGTTTTTAAAGCTACATAGCCAATTTGTGCCTTAGACCCTTATTATTCTTTAATTCGATTCGAGACATACTGAAACGTTTTAAGTCTTACATACATGATCTACAACCCTAATAGCTATACGACAGACACCTTGCAGACAAAGGCAGACTGCACCAGGTGAGCTGTATTAATCTTCGAACTCCGCATCATAGTTAAAAAAATATTTGTTGATGCGTAGAACGATTACAGACAACTGAAAAACTTCAAAAGATAAAATATATGCCAGGAAGACAATTTATAGGCGGATACCAAAATGTATCGCATAAGCTGTAATGGGGATTACTACAATAAAATGCAAATGTAAGGAGGTTATTAGCGAAATTTAACTGACTTATAAAACAAATAATCACTCCTACTCCCTAGCCCCCCAAAGCCCTTCTCTTAGGCTTGAAAGCTATACCAGAACGCCATCACCTAAGAAGCGCAGTTTAGCACCAAAAATGAACTTTGAACAGAAGCAGCTTAGAAGCGACCCTGAACTGCAGTTCCTGCTTATAGAACTTGTCTATCGTCACTGGTTAGTATGTCGGCCAGAAAGACTATGGTGCAATTCCATTTTGTTTTCACCCATGATATTTTTAAAGTCTTTTACTCTGTATAATGAAAAATATTACAAATTGCGGAGAACCATAAGAGTTTCAGATTCATCAGATTGAATCGCGACCTTCAAAAAATATATATTTCGAGTAACACTTTGCAGGACATGATCAATGAATTAAGACGAGAACTAGCTTAGAGTACGAAGTGGCATTTATATTATGACGACCAATAACCTTAACGAAAATTAAAATTAAAAAACCGAAAAGAAGAAAACCCTGTCGCTTAAGGCATTCAGTTTTGGAATGAGAAGAAAATAAAACCCAAACTTGGTAAATTGATCTACAACAAAAGATGCCGTAAATTTATACTAAATGCAGTGATTAAAAGAACTACACGCCCTTGCTTTTCTTTTAGCTCATGAGCGTCCACATAGATAACATTCGCATGTCCTCACCTGCTCCAGGCAGTCTATAACCAATCCCCTCTACAGAACGATTACTGATATATTCAATATTAATTCAACGCTTTTGTCGCCCACTCTACACTACTCTCTAATCTATGTACCTGTATGACTTGAATAATGATAGTGCCAACAATTGACAAGAGCATCCAACAATTCGCAGCAGATCTCAGATATTATTTTAGAGTTTTTTTTTTTTTAGAAACAATCATGGCGAAGTCGGTAGTATTAATAAGTGAGTTTTATCCTTTTTTTTTTTTTTTCTTGTTCTTCAGTTCTCTCTGTCCATACGCTCGCCTAATATCACTAATCAGGACCAGAATGCAATCCCTTTAGGCCACGACACTCTTGTCACGGATAGCGACTGCCTATTCACTTGTTTCAATCCGGCAGCACAGAAGCAAGTTTTGAACTGATTGATGATAACGGAATATGCCAACCAGAGAGCCCGTCGCCCCCCTACTCCGCCCCGCGAGCGTTAACTAAACTGCATTAGACTGTAGTTGTTATTCCTAGATTTTGAGACATCTTTTACAAAAATAACAGTTTCTCATCGAAAAAACAGCAGACCACCATCAATGCCGTATTCCTGTCCACGTGTCTTTACTTAACCTAAGCTATAATTTACTAGCTTGAATATCATTCTAATGTACATTTTATGAAGAATTCGCCTACAGGATATAGAGCATAAGCCTAAGTCGTTTCGCCCTCGGAACCTCATAGCAAACTTGTTCATTTTCGTACAGTATTTATACACTAGTGTTCGTCAACATGGCTCTCTATGAGCCATATTTTACTGCTTGATAAATCGATCAGTTCTATTGAAATTTCGCTCTGAGTGCGCACAGAAGGATGTTATAATTCAGGGTCAAATATTGTCCGACAGAAAGATTCTAAAAGCAAATATTTGAACAGCCAGCTTGAATCGAGTTCATCAACCCAGCATTCCCTAATCTCTTGATGAGGCCCACAGCTGTTTTTACAGACCAATCAGAGCGACGCCGCTCTATATGGAAAATTTTTTCTATACAAATTAGTATTCAGAAAGCAAAAAATATTTATATCTAAGCCGTGAAGAGGGCAAAAAAACTGTTACTCATAGAGCTGATGGAACTAATGACCGCGAATAGCCCGACTCTATGAACGCTGTAACATCCACAGTCGCTTTATAAATCAGTCGATGATTTTTCCACAAATTTATGGTAGAATATTGTTCTCATAATTGCCCCCCGCAAACATCATCTTACTTGCTATCCATTTACGTGCTCTCAAACGAGTATGATTAATGACCTACATCTAATTTTTTTTATCTATCGAAACACTTTTGAGGCAAATTTTCAAATAAAAGAAAGTTACTTGGCTAAACTTTAATTTCTAGAAGCAATCACATTATATAAGAGCCCATCTCATTCCAAACTGGCATCACATTCCGGTCACTGAACACGTTTGACTGCGTCTTAGCTATAGTAGCTTCTAAACGCAGGCAAACCTAATATTGTAGATTTTAGTGTATATTCAGAGATTACCCCTGTGAACAAATTCCATTACAAGCAATGTTTCATTGATCGAAGAAAAGCAGATGACAATCGCAGCGACATCGATCTTTTTTACAGAAAAACCAGGAAACAGAGGCCCCCAATCCAATATAAAGCGCTTAATCTAAATCAGCGAAGCCTATGCACGACTGCTGGTGCACAAAAGCAGCCACCACTGATCATCCACTGACAGCTACGACGATAAAGACCATTCGCTGCTTAGAGAAAGGTGGAGAAGCCCCTTAATTGATTACAGAGACAGCAAGCTCATATCTTGCTTGGCCAGTAAGTCCGAAGTATGGCCACATGCAGTCTTATAATACAGGAGTATAAACGCCATGATCTTCGCCTAAGGATTACTGATAGACGCATGGCGAGAAGAAAAAAGCATTATTAGCCGAGCCGACGAAGCCAGAGCACATTCTGCTAACCCAAGCCAAGCATAACTCGGTCGCAACAAGACAAGTTAAGCCAGCAACAGAGGGAGCTCTTACCGCTTACTTATTGCCGAGTTGAAATACGCCACTATCATGCCGTTTCTTACAGTAACAGCTGCAATACCCGATTCCAACAATTTAAAGAAAGGACGACAGCAACCAAATACGTGCTCATTAATTCTTCCAAGTTCTCAGCTACTCATTCTTTTTCAGCCCGCGTTCAAGACGTCAATGACAGCCCACATTTTGCAAGGTGTTTTCAATCTCCATTATTGCCTTCTAATGCGTCTAACCCAGTTGCTTTTGCGCTTTCCCGGTACCTCTTACTTCCCAGCCTCGTTTTAGTGCACCATTTTAGACCAATAGGCCAAAAATTTTTTCTTACATTCAAATGACTTAGATGCCGTATTTGAATGGAAGTCACTGTTAAATTATGAGTTTACCTCAGGTCAACCGAATAGTCTTTCGGTGCCTGGTGCCTGCCTTTATGTTATGACGAGTGGGTAAAATTAGACACTTCAGGCTTAATTTTAAGCGTTGTGCGTGATGGTTATTAAAATCCCATACGTAGCTCTCCCGCCTCCCAAAGTTATTTCCAGCAATACTTCTTCGCTGAACGATACTTATATTGCCTCAGAGGCTATATCTGATTTGTTAAGTACTAAGCGTGGTGATGAGATTTTGGATCATCAGCCTGACATAGTTAACCCACTTTCCGCTTTGGGACAACCATCAGGGCGCAAGAAGAGATTGATCCTTGATTTGAGGCATATCAATTTGTATGTCTTTAAACGGAAGTTTAGATGTGAAGAAATATCTGTAGCCATTCAGATCTTCTCTAAAAGATTTTATCTTTTCAAGTTCGACCTTAATGGATATTCAGTCAGGTAGAAAATTTTCCGTGGCACCGCGCTGAAAGATTAATCCGCCCTCTGGGATTTTGGCGGATGGTGTAGTAAAATATTTTCAGTTCACCAAACTACTAAAGCAGTTTTGACTTCATGAAGGTGCAAGGGAATTCCTATGACTATTTTCCTTGAGTATGGTTTAGGGAGTGGCGTTTGTATCGTCAAGGCTAAAATCAACAGCTTTATAGTTCACGCCGATTTGACTAGGTACGGTTATCTAATTAATGAAGACAAATCTCTCTGGGAGCCCAGCACTGTCTTTGATACTAATCGAAGTGTTATCTCGGTTACCGCAAATCGGATTTCTAAACTAAAGAGTAGTATTAAGCTTATACGTAAGATTAATTGTAAGATCGTCAAAGTTTAAGATCTTGCATCTGTGGCAGGCCAAGTCATTTCGCTTACGCACGCTGTAGGAAGCGAGGCTAGGATTACGACACGTACATATGCCGTTGTTAATCAGACTGCCATGGCATTTTGCTGTTGAATTAACGAGGAAGGCTTGCGATGAACTAGCATTTTGGGACGAGAATTTCGACTCCCTTAATTTGAATTCCCTTTGGGCACCTTTGCAACCGCCTGCTAAGTTTGTCTATTCTGACGCATCCGATCACGCTTGTAGTTCTTTCATCGATAATGACCACAGAGTCCGGCAGAAAGTTCTAAAAGCTCAACTTGGATTGATCTTAGGAAAGTAGACTTAGTGCTATCTGCCTTCGCCCTCGAGCTTCAAGGCAAAAAAGTTGCTTCGTTTACTGTCGACTCTAGTGTAGTCAGCATTGCTCATAATGGGAATAAAAATACAGAACTTCAGTCCCAAGGGCTTTCTATTTTTAATGTTTGCGACCGTCATGGTATTTTCTCTTGAAATAAAGTGGATTCTTAGAAGTTTTAATAATAAGGCTGATCTTTTGCGTAGAGCCATTGATTTTGACGATTACACCATACATGACGATGTGTTCTACATGCTTGACTCTAAATGGGAACCCCACACAGTGGATAGGTTTGCCTGCAGCTATTAAGTCAAGGTTTCGCGTTATAACTAATGGTTTTAACAGCCTCGCACGGAAGCTGTAGACCCCGGAGGGTGGGTACTCCCTTATATGGGCTATATAGGTAAGCGCTGCGGAATAGGGTATGGTTTTTGAGGTTCTCTGTCCTTAAAGAGGGCATCTTTTTGACCCTTTTGTTGCTGTGTTCCTGGTGTGGGTCCTTAGATAGGGTAGCTAAATTGTATTATCTAATACTGGAGTGTGAAAACGCCCGCCTAAACGAATGTTTGAGCCTTAAAAAAGGTATCAGTTTTCGCTTTGTTAGTCCTTAAATATGGTTAGGGTTCAAGAACCTTCGCGGCACACCCCTATCCAAAATTCGCGGGAGTACTCCGCCCGGGCTGTAGACGCTTTCACTTAAAACTGGAACGGACAAAATAACTGGATTCTTCCTCCGGTCTCGCAAATTAGTAGAGGTATTGTTTATGCTGGAGCATGTAAGGCTGTACAACTCTTGTCGTGCCTATGTGGAAGTGATCATACTTTTGGTTTCTTTTATGTGAAGATGGCAAGCACTGGAATGCCTTTATGCGCGATTGGGTGCCACTTCCTAAATTTAAGAATCTCTTTATTAAAGGTAAAGCCAAGAATCACTTTTTCGGTTTAAAGGATTTGTCCTTTAGCGTAGTGGCCCTGCGTCAAACTTTTAAGCAACCACGGAGGCAGCTTTTTGGGGTTTTTCCACCACTAAAGGTGGCAGTTGTTCACAATGTAAAAATTGTTATTGTCATTGGGACCCACTCAGACTAGAGAAGTCTTTTGACACTTCGGTCTTTTAACGCTTCGTTTGTGACCGAGTTCACAGTGTTTGATCACTTTAGTGATTGGAAGTCTTTCAGTCGATCCAGTCGTTAGAATTTCAAGAGATTTCGCAGAAAAATAGATGAGAGGCCACGTGAATGAAATATTATTACCTACGTTAAAAGCACTAAATATATACGTCGAAAGGTGAATATGTATACGAGGAGATCGAGAATGGGGGATCACGAAATTTGTTAGTAGCTATGAGGGGGATACTTCAATTAAAAAAAAAAAAACATAGAAAGGGAAGATCAGCTAAATGTCCATTACTTCCTTTAGATGGCGATAGATAATCAGCGATCCCGTGGTCACGCTGAACGTTCAAGCCTGAAGTTAAAAGTGATAATTTGTCTAGAAAAGCTTTTTCATGTTTAAAGATATTCAAAACAAACTTTATTAGTATATACACACTCAGTGATTTTGGTGTTTTAAGCAATCTGATTGGTTCGCTATCTCTGGCTAATGAGCATTATTCACCCCCCACCGAGTGAATAATGCGTAAGCCAAACAAAATAGAGCTAGTTTTGAACATAGTTAATGGAGGGAGACCCTCCATTAACTATGTTTTGAATAAAGCATACTTTTGATTCACACTGATTTGAACGGTGTTTAAGGACCATTATTCTAGACGGTCACGAGGTTTTTTCGAAGATTAACTATAGATTTTCCTTGTTCAAAGATTCTGTAAATAGTTTCGCGAATTCGCGCATGCTTGTACAGCTTGCACGTTTTCAGAGCATGAATTGAGAGGCCAATTAAATCGATTTTTAATGGTTTCCTTCTGAAATGTTGTTGAGATCACTTCCTGTGTATATACTAAAACAATTATTCTTCTCAATCTCAGTGAATAGTGGCAGAATATTTACCTCGATTTCAAAGAATAATTGTTAATAATTTCACTATTTCTTTTTCAAAAGAAAAAAATCCACGCAAGTTAGTGCGAAAATTAAAATAGACACCCCATGCAAAAGAAAACCACTGCACCGCACGTTGGCATTTGAATGGTTTTCTTTCTTACGAAATGTTTAATGACGAAAATTCATTAATTGTTAGGCGAACTAATGGCTCCTCCGTGTTTTTCACTTGGACCCCGTGTTTTCCACTGAGACCCCGTGTTTTTGTTGTTGTTGTTTTTGTTGTTTTGTTTTGTGTTTTTTTTTTTTTTTTTTTTTTTTTTTAACGGAACCCGTATTTTTTTTCATCAAACTCCGTGTTTTCCACACGCCTGGAACCCGTATTCCGGGACCACGTAGCCCGGGTTTTCACTCCTTCGCCCTTTCGCTCCTTCGCCCCTTCGCCCCTTCGCCCCTTCGCTTCTTCACCCTTTTACTCCTTCACTTCTTCACTTCCCTTAGACATTTGGAACACCCGGTTGAGCTCCCATAAGAATGTTCGTCGAAAATTTGAATTTAACTCTTACGGGAGATTTAGATATACGTTGCCTAAGATTCATTATACCCTAACAGATACCCTTAAAACGGAATTTAATTTTTCGATTACTAGCTATTGTTAGAGAGATTATCCCGTGCGCGCTTATAGACCCGACTGCGTAATCGAGAGATCAGTAAACAGCCTAAAACGATTAATATTAAGAAACATAAGATCAGTAGAAATCAAGCCTAAAAACAGAATTAAATATTAAGAGAGCGTTTCTTTTACTTATTGATTTCTTCGAGTGCGCCCTCAGGATACTTCGACAGCTAAATATGATGATGTTTCGACGTCAACACCCTAAGTGAGACCAAAATCCTAGATTTGTACCCAAGACGACGAGTATTTGTCAACCTTTGTAGGCCTCTCCCCACATCAAGGAAGCACAGAAAGCCGCAAAACGATAGAACAAAAATGTATTTTTTTAAATCGGCACTCTTAATCCTCACGGCCAACGACGCTTTTTATTCAACTTACAGTACAGGTCAAAGAGATTGCAGCACCTACACGCGCGTAAAATGCGTGTAGTCTGCGTGTAGTATTCGTGGACAGTGCGTGGGCAGTGCGTGGACAGTGCGTGGGCAGTGCGTGTAATTAACTGCGTGTAAAATTTACTCTTCAGGTAGTTACACGCATTTGCGTGTAATTTCACCGGTATGTGTGTATTTAAACTGGAAGAGGACGCCTTTGTTATTCATACACGCATTTGCGTGTATGAATTAATAACGAGCTCATGTATAAATAACAAACGAGCACCTAAGAAACAAATCTTATTTCGTAATCTGTAACAGCCCGCACTTCTGCTTAACGTCGAAACTTAATTCGTAACGCTTTGGAGTACAAAATATTTTAATAAATCTTCGGACTGTTTTAAAGTACACTGATTGCTGTAATTTAGAATTGAAAAGCCACATAATTGTTCATGTTATCTCATAACACGCCAGTCGCTCGCTGGCGCCGCTTGTTGTTGAAACTCGAACGGAAAAAATATTTTACTATGAAGCAGTAAACCAGTTTAATGAAACTGCTCGATTCTAACGGGAACGTTTTACGACCAAGAGCAAGAAGGCGAAAGATTAAACTATATCACAGTGCAGTCCACTACGATAAATGTTACACAAGGTAAATGCTTTTTTCATTACACGCACTTTAAATATTCTGTTCTCATTACACGCACTTAATGAGTTCCAGTTGTACGACTCCGTGTAAAATTACACGCAATATCACGTCTAATGAGTCAAAATACACTCGTGTAAATACACGCATTTTCTTGTCTTTGCGTGTAAGGTGCGTGGACACTGCGTGGACACTGCGTGAGAACTGCGTGGACACTGCGTGGAAACTGCGTGGGCACTGCGTGTAATGTGCGTGTACTACACGCGCTTTACGCGCGTGTAATGCTGCAATCCCTTTGACCGGTACTGTAAAATGCCTTGTTTGGAAACCTAATGTCATCGTACTTTGCGTTATTCCGAAAAAACTTAACAAACTTGGCAACGAGTGATGTTGCCAACTATCTAAGAGAAATGAAGCGATTCTAAAGGGCGTAGTAGCATGGGAAAACGCTGTCCTCAAACACATGTGATTCCTCTTCTGGAAGTGTGTATTGCACAGTTAGCCAATCAGATTGTCTCTCGGTTTGCCAAATTTTGGCCTATGTTGAGGTGTAAGAACTGTGTCAGGCCCAGTCGAGTTTTTTCCGGCAACTTAGCTTTGGATCAAAATGGACAAAGTGAAATGATTTCCATCGCAACTTTCTGTATTGTAAAATCCCGACCAAGAAATAGTCATAAATATGAAAAAAGACCTGGAATTTCGTATGTACTGCAAGAAGCGATTATTAATTAATGATCTTTTTTAAATTTCATTAAGTTATTACAGATCAAATCAAATCATAATCTCCAAGTAGGCCAATTAAACGTAATAAAAACAATTAAAAGAATAAAGATATTAACAGAAGAGTTACGCTTAGATATTTACTATTCAAGTTGCTTTGTTGAGTATCCTCGTTAGCCATTTGCATGTTGTTTGGCTCTTCTTCCAAGTTCTATTTATTACAATTTTTGATTGCTTTCAACAGCTGAGGCGATTGTCTCAGCATTTTAGTTTGCTGTAAGTCAGTAGTATCACAGGCCTCCCAAACTCACGATTCGAGGAATCGATCAAATATTAATGATTTATGTACGCGTATCGAGTGAGACGTGACTGACTTACGTGCGCGGTGTTGTGTTACACATTGGGCCGTTGAGAATTTGAGCGCTCTACAAGGCATTGTATGGAATTTAAAATAACGAAGGATAAAATCGCACAACGAAATAAAATGTTACTTTTTTGGAATAAAACTAAGTAAATGAACTCACCTTGCCTTATTTCTGTTGTCCATTTCATTCTGTTGTCTATTTCCGTCGTTGTTGGGGGGTTTTCAGGTGTTTGTCTTAGCTTTCTATAGACGAAGTCAAGGCTGGACACTGCTGTCTCGAAAGACCTGATCCGAGAGGCCGTTTTCTCGCCGAAATTCGAATCCGCTGTTCGATTTTTCCCTCCAACGCAAAGAAGGATAGTCCAGAAGAAGGATAGCACAGTCTGGGGAGAGAATTGTATTTTAACGGAAATTTTTGACTGTGCACCCGTCTGGTAAGTCACATTTTTGTTACGAAGGAGCGGTCGCTAATGTTGATTTCAAACTGTGGCGTAGTATGTTGGATGGTCACACGGTGCGTTGAACAGTTGAAACCTCCAGCAGTGAAGCAGAAATTGTTCGAATTGGAGGGGAAAGTTTGAAGATTTTTCCAAGCCGACCGGATAAGAGGACCAATGGACTATTCTTCTTTGCGTTGGAGGAAAAAATCGAACAGCGGATTCGAATTTCGGCGAGAAAACGGCCTTTCGGATCAGGTCTTTCGAGACAGCAGTGTCCAGCCTTGACTTCGTCTATAGAAAGCTAAGACAAACACCTGAAAACCCCCAAAAACGACGAAATAGGCCAAATGAACAACAGAAATAAGGCAAGGTGGGTTCATTTACTTAGTTTTATTCCAAAAAAGTAACATTTTATTTCATTGTGCGATTTTATCCTTCGTTATTTTAAATTCCATACAATGCCATGTAGAGCGTTCAAATTCTCAACGGCCCAATGTGTAACACAACACCGCGCACGTAAGTCAGTCACGTCTCACTCGATACGCTTACATAAATCATTAATATTTGATCGATTCCTCGAATCGTGAGTTTGGGACGCCTGTG
>JAHPZR010000906.1:50000-65094 GCA_019787425.1 Platygyra sinensis | reverse complement strand
ATCAAGGTAAGAAAGTGAATCCCCATATAGGTCCTCTAACTAAGGTTATACATCTTAAGTTATTTTTAGACATAGTACCCAGTTCTTCCGAGGACCTTACTCGCGCGATGGGTGGACAACCGAAGCGATTTTCTCGAAACTACTTGAGAAGAAATGCCTGGAACGTCATTTTATATGTTTTAGTTTCGTTTCATATCAGAGACGTTTTCTGCAGTCTCAGCTGCCTTTTTGTATGGCCGGGCTTTCGTTTGTTTTTTCCTTGTTTGGCTGTCGATTATTGTGCCGTTTATAGGGGTTTGGGGAGTTCAATAAAGCAAGCTTCAACTGTAACGGCAGCGAGTACAATAGCTATGTAAGCGTGCGTGATAATTCTTTGTTCATTTCTTTGCCGTTGTTTGCAAAGGGTCACAAAACAACATCTTGAAAAAGCCACATTTTGCATATTTCAGAGAACGTGAACTATGCGACGGACTATTTTTATAACTTTTTTTTTTTTCTCGAATTTTAAAGATGTCTTGCATAATCTGTTAGGGATATCTCTCACAGTATAGGGAAAATATTTTTTTTACAAACATTGTTTTTGTTAGTTAAATGTTGAAAACGTTAAAACAAAAGAACTCTTTGTTTCACCAGCCAGTAGTTCTCTGGTTGGCATATTAATAACAATAGGTGACGTTACTGATATCTTTGCTATAGACAAACTGAATGAATTCAAATTCTCGCGAGATTTGTAGATTGAATATTAAGTCGTTTCTTAATCGACGTTGTCTTTGGCGTTGCTTAAGTTGTTTTTTGCTATTTGGGCAGCGAGTGTCTGCCTACACTTTCGACCATCTATTTGTTTGGTTGCCTAGCTTGTGTTTGCGCGTTTGTTTGCTTTGCACACGTTTGTCTAGACATTGTTCCTCCGATCATTTGTGCAGGCAGCATGATGACGGCCAATTGTCGCTGCTCTTCGGTCAAATTCGACATCTGATCGTAAAAAATATGCAGCCTTAAAGAAATTTCGCCTAAACAAATCGCGAGAACGGAAGCTGAAGCTCCGTAAACTAAGTCAAAACATCAAATACCTAGTGCGGTCAAAACACCGGCAATACTTAGCCAAAATCGAAGCGTCTTTCAAAAACAACCCGAAAGAGTTCTGGAGGTACCACAAAGTGTTCATGGGCGGACGCTCATGCACTAACTCAGCGATTTGTTCCGTTGGTGAAGTGGCTACAAAACCGGCGAAGAAAGCTGAACTCTTAAATAAATATTTCTGTTCTGTTTTTCTATCGGCTACTCCGGATGTAAACATAGACCCAACGAACAATTCACTTGGAACAGATACGGAAATTTCTGAAATACAGGTGTCAGTTGATGATGTGACAAAGCACCTGACTGGGCTCGACACTCAAAAGCTTTCTGACCCGACGACATTTCAGCGCGCCTTCTGAAAGAATGTAGCCAACAAATTGCTCTGAGTCTCTGTGGGATTTTTAATCAGTCTCTCAGCAGCGGTCAAATTCCTACAGAGTGGAAATCCGCGGAAATAACACCCATTCACAAGAAAGACTCAAAAGAGCCTGCCGAAAACTACCGACCCATATCACTTCTTCCGATTGTCAGCAAAGTCCTGGAACGCTGCGTTTTTAAATGTCTGTATGATCATGGTAACTAATAACTTAATTACTCCTTTAGAACACGGGTTCCTAAGGAATCGCCCATGTGTCACCCAGTTATTATCCGTTCTTCATACCATCGGCCGAAACCTGGATAAAAACATCCAGACGGACGTAATTTACCTTGACTTCGCCAAGGCGTTTGACACAGTAGATCATAACGTCCTCCTTTGTAAGTTAAAAGCCTACGGGGTGTCAGGTCAGCTTCTAACCTGGTTCGCTAACTATCTATCTGGGCGACTCCAACGAGTTGTTATCGATGGCGCAACCTCGCAATGGGCCCCTGTCACTTCTGGGGTCCCCCAAGCCGGCCTTCTGGGGCCAGTGCTATTCATAATATTTTTTAATGACCTCCCAGATGTAGCCATAGGTGATGTTTTCACTTGGGGGCCCTTTATGCCGACGATACCAAAGTCTATCGCAACATCAATACCATCGAGATTGCATGTCTATGCAGAAAACCCTGACCAACATGGACACGTGGACTCGGCACAACAATATCCGGTTCAATGCTTATAAAAAGCCCGCTAAACTTCATTTACAAGCTTGATAATGTAGAGCTCGAGCGTGTGTCCACGGAGAAAGACGTTGGAGTTAACATCACCAACTCCCTCACCTGGAACACACATATCCACGCCATTACTGCTAAGGCCAACAAGCTACTTGGACTTTTAAAACGCACGTGCCCATTATTAAACGATGTCTCTGCTAGACGCTCACTTTATCTTGCACTTCTGAAGTCACAGTTATCCTGCGCGACCCACGTCTGGTCCCCGGACAACATAGCATTAAAAACTCAAATTGAAAGGGTTCAAAGGTGGGCCACAAGGTGGATCCTCAAACAACGTGTAGGCGTGATGTCATACAGAGACAGAGTTTTAACTTCAAAACTCTTCCTCTGACATTTGACCGCGAACTCAAAGATCTTGTTTTCTTTTCCAAATGTCTGAATGGTTTTACTGATCTTAATGTTTCTGATTTTGTTTCTTTTGTTTCTCACGGCCAAACCAGACTAAGTAATTCTTATAACCTTAAAACTCCTGTATGTTAAACTAGCACTTTTCAGGCCTCTTACTTTAATCGTATTGCTAAGCTCTGGAACTATATCTGTAAATGTTCATCCCCTACCAGTTTTTCAACTACTGCTTCCTTCCGCAACTTCATTACTGAGCACATGTTTCACCTTCTGCTAAATCACTTTGACATATACTATCCCTGTACCTGGTCAATTGTACGATCCTGCCCCTGTCATCCCTAGCGTCTTTTAAACTTAACCGTGTTTTAATTATTATTTGTATCTTAACTTTTTTTTTGTAAATATCATGGGCGGTGCCTCGCATGGGTCCTCGTGTCCCGTTCGCACCTGCCCTTTTGACCTTATCACTTCACATCACTTTGCATATATATTTCATTTCTTCTCGGTTACTTATCTTGTTGTATGTAACACGTGTAATGGTCAGTGAAACTGTTAAAAAAATTACCCAGTTCCACTTGTGGCGTCCCTACAGAGAGGTCGACTCCTTGTTCTTGTGAGACCGGTTGACTTCCACATTCAAGTGAGACTACACTGTCCTCCTCAGTCCTATTCTCAGGGTGTTGTAAGTACTCTCAAGGGTGTGACTGATTAGTTCTTCGATCAGCATTCTATCTTTTCCTGAGTTAGCTCAATCGGGCACGGAACAACCCGGCCAAGGAGCTACGCTTTTAGGCTGGCCTAAATCTATAAATTATATACGTCAAACCATTTCACTCCACGGGATGAAATGAACTCAATCTTCATAGCTCAGTTGGTAGAGCATCGCACCGGTAACGCGGATACGGGCTCGAATCCCGTTGAAGCCCTGATTTTTTATCATGCTTCTTTTCAGTTGCTTAAATTGCCCTGATCACTCTTCACCTTCATCTACAACCGCAGTACAAATACGAATTATTTCATGTAATCGTCACAAACACATTTCTGGGACTTATAGTTTCATGAGAGTGGGCTACTTCGTGTCCCGTGGTTGTAGCCCACGCCTGTTCCCCGAATCTGCATTATCGCCATCGGTAATCTTCTTCGGACAACCGCGAGCCCAATGATCACTACTACCACAGATGTGACAATGGTCGCACGACTCCCCTCTACCTTTTGTTTGACGACTGGGACAGCCTATAGGTCGACGGTACCATTGTTAGTTCTCAGATCCTGGTGGGGTACTGGTCAATCGCTCGTCTTCGGCTGGATTTTTCTCAATAGACTCTTTCGGCAAGTTCAGAACGGACCGCCCGTAGTGCATCCATAAAATTATCTTCCGTAGTATTCCCTGTCTCGGTGCGTTTTAACTTCTTATCAGTTGTTGCAGATTGGGTAGCCTCTTCCCCTGTTTGTGACGCATGCATGCATGCACCCATGTACGGTTTCTTCATTTCTTATCCTCATCATAATCATTTCCATACTTGTCTAAATGCCTAAAATGATATCAATACCGCCGTCACAGTCTTTTCACAGAGTTATTTTCTGAAAGTTATTTTTTTCGTTGAGGCGAGCGTGAGTGATGGCGAGTGCGGATCACGGGAGCGGCCGCGAATAAAATACATTGGATCTCTATTTTGAACTTTTCCTAGCCCCACCACCTTGCTTTTTAGTGCGTGTAGTCCTACGGTCCCACGTGCAAGGTTACTATTTCAGTGAGCTAGCTTGCAGTTGATACGAACTAAAGACACACTAGAGGGTCTGTGGACGAATTATTGCCGTTATATTTCATCACAGTAAAGAAACACACACTAAATAGAGCATGCTTCATCGAAAACTCACACAAGCACAAGTATTCGAAAATGATTTTACCCAATCCGAAATCCGGTAGAAGCTGAAACAGAGGAGATTTGCCAAAGCCAGTCTGTAGAACGGCAACAATATCTTTGCCTTCCAGTAAATATTCAAAACATTTCACTTGAAGTGGCTTTAAACAAAACGACGGAAAGTTACAACGATTAAAAGCAGACCCAAGTCGAATAGCGCAGCCAATTCTCTGCTATCGTGATTTTGGCACTTTTGATTATGCTTACTGGCGCTAATTTATTACACCCAGGATTTCAGGGTGTAAGATGGACACGTGACAAGCCGATGCCAGGGTCTTTTCCCGCACCGCCCCTAAGCCAGGGAAAAGACCCGGGGAACGAGGTTGATTTATTTTCTGTTTTAATGCTTGATTTCTGCTGATTACGTGATTCGGGTCTAGAAGTGCCCATGAGATCCACTCTTGAACAATAGCTAGTAGTCGAACCTATTCCGTTTTTAAAAGTAGTTTACTACATAAACACCTGTAAAATACCAGGATTTCTCCTTTTACTAAAAAATCGTATCTTCATCGCACGCAGTGAACGTACTATTTTTATCTTTCACATGTGAGGATATTGGTGTTGCCATAGTTACTAAAATGATCACCATTGCTATGGTTCCATAATCCCTCAAAAAAGTACTCAGATATGTTGCTCTATGATCGAAACATCCTCGGTGCCTCTCCGGAAATCTCCGGAAATCTCCGGAAATCTCCGGAAATCTTCGGTAATCTTCGGAAAATCTCTGAAAAATGTTCGGAAACGTTCGCTTTACCTTCGGAACAATTTTGAAAAATCTTCAGAAATCTTCGGAAAGTGGTCGGAAATCTTCCGAAAATCGTCAAAGACGTCGTCATTAGTATGTTTATGTAATAAACAGAATATTACATGCCCACTTGTGGATATGAATTTTATCTTCTCGTGTTCAACTCGATATCTCACTCGTTCGCCGCGTTCACTCGTGAGAAATCGAGTTGAACACTCGAAGATAAAATTCATATCCATGCGCGGTCATGTAATATCCTCTATATCTTTTAGGGGTATAATTAAGCACAGGCAACTCCCACATAAGTCTCCCGTGGGAGTTAAATTAAAATTTCTCGAGGAGCATTCCTAGCCTTTTCATATGGGAGCTCCCCCGGGTTTCCAAATGTCTAACAGGAAGTGAAGGAGTGAAGGAGTGAAGAAGTGAAGGAGTGAAGGAGTGAAATCGGGTCCACCACTACAATTTGGAAAATAAAAAATATATTCCAAGTCAAAAATCAGTAGAGAACAACAATTAAATCTCCATGCAGATAACTGCGTAAAAATATCCACAAAATAGTTATTAATCTGAATGATCAAAAGAAAAATCACACAAGTGGATTTTCAATATGTAATGTGGGGTCTCTACTAACCATAAATCGGCCATTAAGAATAATAGTCAAGTGTACAACAACATTAATTAATCAGCTATAGTGCATTTTCTCGGAATCAGACCCAGGCACTCTTTGTAGTACAGGCTCATTAAAGACGAAAATTGTCACACAAAGACAATTTTGCTTTCATTTTAATCGCGCACATCCACTTGGCTTTGTAGTTGATTTTAATCAATCACTTAAAAGTGAATTTCAGCCATAGCGCGCGTGTGGTGCGTAAACTATTCCCTGCGTGATGTGCGCACAACAGGTGTGCACTGCCAAAAGTAGTATACTGACAAAGTATCGATTTGGATATTGCAGGCATGCAGCACATGAACTTTACACTCCAAGAGCTTCGTATCGCAATATCAAATCGTAATCTTCAATAAAGGTTATTGCACACTAACATCAAACGTAACAATGGAAATTAGGATATTTTAACGCAAGAGTTCCGCTTAGGCCTAGAGCAAACGCCGAATCTAAGTCGAATTTAATTCGTCGAACCTATTTATTCTGAAATAGGCGCATGGATGGTGCGACGTTTGCTGCAATTAAATTCGACTCAAATTAATTGATTCGACTCTAGCATCGGTTCGACTTGCCAAGTCGGATAATGCGACAGTGGTTCGGCGTTTCAGCAAACGCCCTTCTACACACGCGCTGAACTCAATTCATAAATCATGCAAATTACAAAATAATTGATTCAAATGTGATGGACTGGGCAAATGTCACAAAAATACATACTCCCCCCATCTGT
Source organism: Platygyra sinensis (assembly GCA_019787425.1). Taxonomy (NCBI): domain Eukaryota; kingdom Metazoa; phylum Cnidaria; class Anthozoa; order Scleractinia; family Merulinidae; genus Platygyra; species Platygyra sinensis. The sequence continues at coordinate 58,459 of JAHPZR010000906.1, read as the reverse complement.
CAAATGCTAATTCCCCCCCCCCCCCTGACGAGCATGCGCTGTTCAAGGATAATTTCGCGAGCGGGAATGGCGAACAAAAGAAAGTCATTGCTGACTTGAGGACCGCTGCTCAAGACTGCCATGACTGCTGCTCCATTGTTGTTGGCTAACAAAAGCACGGTCAGACATGCCAATTAGTCCAAAAGCTGTCGTCTCTGATAGACTATTTTTAGAGCTGTGCGTAATATGAGTATTCTCTTTCTAGTTTTCACAATTAACTGTACGAGCACTGTATTTCGGCATTTTGCTAGCAAGTCCTAGCAGTAACTGATTAACAAAAGGTTTAATGAGCAAAACAATACCTGAGCACATGCGTTAAAAATCTTTGCATTCCTTTGCTGTCCTCTGCAAAACTACATCGTGAAATGACCAAGTTCTGCGTCGTCTACGGAACGTGGACGACGACTGCTAGTTTTTTGTATTTCCATTTGGAATTGATTGCCGTCGTTGCATATGTAGCTTAAGCACGTTTTTAGAGGCATTGGCGTACTAAAGAGATCTAGACATCAATCTCGCTTGTAAAATCTAAATTCATTTTTCATTTATTTTTCATTTTTTCGTGGTTGCTTAAGCTCCCTAACAGCACGGGGACACGTGCAACCTGTGAAATAGGATCGACGGAGGTTCTATGTTTGCTACCACCCTGAAATGAGGTCGACTCTTTGTCGCACCTATTTTAAATTTATTTGACGCGACTTGGATTCGACGTTTGCCCTAGGCCTTAGATTTGTTTCATTCAGTATCGTCGTTATCAAATTTATCTTCGAGGTTTTAGTTTCGTCAGTTCCTGATTTTTTTTTTTTCACACTCTGAGTTGTTCGTCACAGAATTATAGTTTGTTTTTGAGTCAGTAGTCATAGTTTTTTTGTCAGTGTTTTTGTAGTATGAACTTCTAGATTGAGCATTTGTTATCTCGCGAGAACGAACATGAACTTTGCTTCTTTTACAGGCTTTCAAGCAATAGATATTATTCGTGGATCGACCCGTTCCGAAAATACTCCACATCTCTCTGTGTGAGATAAACGTATCACCTTTAAGGCGCGATTCCTACCAAAACGTTCTGCGCAAACCACAGCATTCTTGTTCACGGAAAGCGACCACACCATAAACAAGCTGTCGCATTCTTGATAATGTTTAGGAAAATGATAGTCGATGCTGTTGAAGGTTTGGATTCAACAGCATTGTGAGTAAGATAATTTGGCTTTATCAACTGGGTTGATCATGTGAATTGGCCACCGTAAAGAGATTCGGAAGTTGACGTTTCGAGCGTTAGCCCTTATTCGAAGCGATTCGCTCCGACGAAAGGCTACGATTCGCCCCGACAAAGGGTTACCGCTCGAAACGTCATCTTCCGAATCTCCTCACGGTATCCAATTTACATTATCAGCCCAGTTCATGAAGCCAAACTATCTTGTAATACTCCCACCGACGCAGCACTACAAGTTTCTTTAGAAACTTATCCCCTTTATTAGCATTTTGAGTAAACCTATTGTGTAAATAATTTCTCTTCTCTTCGTCTCTTTCTCAGCCATGTCTATTATGGGTAGGATTGATACTGAGTTAAACTTACATTGCCAACAGCTTAGTGTTGTTTGAGAAAACTCCGGGAGGCAAGTACTTTAAGTGATTACGTTATTTTCAGCCTTAGCGCTAGACTTGCCGAAAGTGGACCTCGGGATTTTCAGGGTAGAATAGCTAAGCCAGGTGTGAAGTTTCAGGCCGCGAAGGAGCGGTATGAAGGTCACGAAGCAGCCGAGCGAGCGAAAAAGTTGCGAGAGCGGGTCGAGTAATGGACAAACAAGACGGAGCACTTTTCTGAAAGTTAACCCTAACGATATACTTTTCAAGCTTAACTCGAACACCGCACATGTCTTTGACATTTTGGATGTCTTTCTGCTTCTGAATGCATTTCCTGGCTTTATCTAAAATGATTATCAATCTTAACCAAGTTTCTGGAAAATGATTATACTCTATGGAAAACATCATATACAAGGGTGCAAAATGTTCTAGGGTGGTCCCGTGAATAGGCCAATGGCCGCTCCTGGTTGATTATAAAATTTCACATGGCCCACCTCCAGAATGAAGACTCAGCAAATACCTGGAAGAGCTGGCATGGACACTGCTGGAATCAACTAATTACGTCCCCTTGAAGAAGTTCACTTCAGAATGGGGGAGCTGATTGCAGGTTACAGGAGGGTTTTCTCATCTACAGAATCAATTTACTTTTCCGTATTATGTCCATGCAGTGACATGTTTGTTTTAGTTGTCACGCATTTTTATTCAAATGTGCATTTTTATTCAAATGTTTCTTGGGTACTTTGGTAAACGACTATAAATCATACTCATGGCAAACAAATCGAAACAAAATAGCATACATAATCAGCAGCCGATAGATCAGGAGCTCAGGACATAATTTCATTCTCCTTTTGTATTCACGAGTTTTGGTTAAAGCGCACTTTGGATTTTTTTCAAAAAAATCATTCCAAGGTCAAATGGCTAGGTGGAAGGTGAAACATACCATGCCTAACCCAGACCGCTCAGGATCCTTAAGAACTAAGACAAAACAAGGAGCGTGTTGGTAAATGTGATACAAATGTAAAGTTCTATTCAGGAACTTTGAAAGTAGGTCAAACCATATGCAGGGGCACTCTTACCGCAGTAGCCAGAAATTTAAGTTACAACTGAGTTTCCAGCACGTTTTCATCCTTACCGTCAAATGCATTTAATCATTGAAAACATTCCATTGGAGCCGCGGAGAGTGACTAAAAGTTTTTATAAGCAATAGATGGAGATTGACTAACAACCTACAATAGGAAGACTAGAGGTATCCTTAAGAGAATATGGAGAAATCAATGCCTCAATATTTCTTCGAATCAGACCCTTTATATCGGCCGAAATTCAAACTTATCGCCTCCCACCTTCTGTCGAATAAGTGCCTCCCTCCCTCCATTTTGGGGACGAATAATGGGACAACAAATGATGTATGGTTTCCTTCGTGCATTTTTAGACTTGCACATTGTTTCGGTTTGTGAACACGTTGAACACGTGAGTACTAACGGTGCCGCGATTTAAATTTTAGGGTCAGCTTTTTATGTTGTTGTTTACGCGCAGATGATGTATTTAAAAAATGTTGATCTCAGGCCAGGAATTGGAAAAAAAAATCCCCCCCCCCCCCTCCAATAAACGTGTCCCTCGAATAAGCGCCCTCTGTCGTCTCGTAGATTTGAAATAAGCACCTCGGGCGCCGGCTAACTCTAGGATTAACGGTATTCCTTAGAACCAGACGACCTTTGTGTGGTTTACCTCCTGATACTTATAATCTTTTTAGTGATTTTCCAAAAAAACACGTTTTAAAAATAGAGAACCTGGAATCATCCATTACAATGTCAAAACCTGGGATTTATATTTCATGTGTTGACCTTTAAAAAAAAAAAAAAACATGTCTGTGCCAGTAGCTAAGTAGCTAAAGGGCTCGAGAGCACCAAGGACACAAATGTTGAATATGGAAGTCTATGAAGAAATTCCATCACTATGTTAAGAATTAAGAATAGTCATGTTTACAAAAATGTTAAACAATCAGCTACAATGCAGTTTGCTGGGAATCAGACCTAGGCCCTTTTTGTAGTACACTCTCATTAGACGTGATTTCTCACCAAAAAATTGCTTTTATTTTAAAGGAGCAGTGTCACGAGGATTTGACTGTTTTAGGGCAATTTTGTGCTAAAATCATTACTTTGAGTCTTTAAGAGTGATTTTCTGAGAATGTCGAGAATCGGAAGACACCGGCGAAAAATCGATTTTTCTTTTATTTCGCCAAAACATACCTTTGGGTGAACTTATTCAAGGAAAAATAGTTTAAAGTTCCAACGATTTATTTTGCGGCCAAAATTTAAGAAAGTTCGAAATTTGCATATAATGGCGGTTTTCGCAACTTAAAATCTTCAAATTTCACGCTTCTTTACGAAAACATCAGGGGCGTAAAAAAAATCCTATGAAAACGAAACTTGGCACAATTGTTATTTCATTCTTATACTTTAAAATCGTGTAGTAAGTTTCTTGAAGTTTTGTTTACAGCTTTTTAACGAAGGGTATTTGTACAGCCGCCATTTGTGTCACTTGGCAAGGAACAAATAAGGGCCAACTTCGACTAGGATAAATGGCCACTGGTATATATCATTTGGTCAAAATATTTATATTTTAGGAAACCTTGGTTATTGGTTTTTTCACCAGAAAAGTTATAGCTCTGGGAATTAAAATGTTCCTCGTCAGTAAAATAAAATGTTACAGCGTGTAAGCGAGTTTAACTTTATGCAAATCACGTGGTTACTCTTTGGAAGTCAACGGTTTAAAACAGGAAACAACGACTCACCGTCATTTACGCTCCTTTTGCCTCTGTAGAAATTATTTTAACTTCCCAGTGTCCTTTTCAGTTGTTCTTGAAAATATTTCCAGTAACACAGCGAGCATAAACGGCCATAAAATTCGACAAGGTCGACAATGTTAAAAAAAAAAAAAAAAAAAAAAAAAAAAACTAATTATGTTATATTTAGTCCGAGTCAGAGGAGAGTCAATCACAGTTTTTCTCTCTCCTTTGGAGGTCAGCCTCTAACCCAAAGTAATGTAATTAAATTTCTTGGAGTGTATCTAGACGAACACCTTACCTGGAAACATCACATAAACTTTGTTTGTAAACAAATCGCTAAATCAGTTGGTATTTTATCCAGGACGCGTTTCTATTTATCCTGTAAGACTAAACTCATGCTGTATTATACATTAATTTATCCATATATTACTTATTGTAACTCTACGTGGTCGTCCACTTACGTATCTAATTTAAACAGAATTTATTCTTTACAAAAGCGGGCGGTGCGAGCTGTTACAAATTCAGAATATCGAGCACATACTGCTCCTCTTTTTACCAAACTGAAAATTCTAGACATCTTCCAAATCAATACCCTCGATATTGCTAAATTCATGTTCTGCTACCACAATAATCTACTGCCTCCAATTTTCCTCAATCTGTTTATGACAAACAGTCAAGTTCATAAATATGACACAAGAACAGCTGGTAATTATCGTGTGCATCCCTGTCGTACGAACATCAAGAAATTCACTATTCTTTACCAAGGACCTAAGGTCTGGAACTGTCTTCCTGCCTCTATTACCAATTTGTCAAGCTTTCCTACGTTTAAAAGCAAAGTGCTAGAGTTTTTACTAAAATAGTTTCTGAGTTAGTTTCTGCCGCACTCCTTCGCAGCCCTTATCTTGTTTAATATTGTGATGTCGAGGTGGCCTCTCCTATAAGCCTGGTGGTTTCTTGAGGTCTCCTCGCCTAACAACTTGCTGTATATTATTATTGTTATTATTATTATTATTTATCTTATTTTTTCTTTTTTTAATCTGTTGTAATATAAAGGCAAATAAATGATGATGATGATGATGCTGTCGCACACGCAGGTGTGAATCTTTTAATCGTATTGCTTAGTCAAGAGTACTTTAAAAATATGAGAATACACACTTCAAAAGGAAGCAAATCAGTCTCTCATATCTGTATAGTTCATGTCCACTTATGGGTAAATAACTCAGTCCCAGTGCACTGAATAAACAAGTCGAATGACCTTTGTGGTGTGGGAGGTCACATGTTAATGCCGTTATGTTACTTTCTCCCGGTTTCACATTACAAGGGTAACGCCGTATTTCACAAGGTAAAAAAATGGTAAAAGTCTGCATGCGAGCCAACTGTGGCCCACCAGGCCGGAGCTTATCGACTGGGAGTATTTCAACTCTGCCCTGGATGGGATGCTAGTCCATCGCAGGGTTACCCCAGGCATTAAATTCGCCGGTACCCATTTATACACGTGAGTGGAGAGAGGCACCTCGAGAGTACTCATTTCACATGGCATTTGGTTTTATTTAAAATGGTCTCAAATATATTTTATTTAGGAAGCAAAAACAACAAATGATTAAATCACGAAATTAAGGCGGCACAGCACAGTTTTTTTTTCTTTCACAAGATGAACAAATCTGCAAGCATTGGTGCATTTTCAAATGAAAGCCGGGGCGGATCCAGACTTTGAGCTAAGGGCCTGTTTACATGGAGGTGGGGGACCCCAGGTAGGTGAGGTAACCTGCCTAGCCGTGGTCGAAAAATGGCCCGCGTTTACATGCAAACTTACAACCCCGGGGTTCCGGGGTGACGTTACTAGACGTTGTTGCTTGGTCGCTAGGCATGTAGACAGAGAAAATGGTAGGCGAACGACGCATTTTGGCGGTCAGTGTTCTTTTCCTCTCATTATCTGGTCTCGCTGCAACATTTCAGTGCTGTGGCTTTTTATTTTTTTTAATTTGGCGCGCTTTGGCGCGCTTACAAATGTAACATGAACTCGACCCCGCCTAGGCGGGTTACCCCACCTTGAGTCGTTTACATGGCAAAATGCGACCCCGGCTGACAGGGTTACCCTACCTGGCAGACCGGGCAACCCGCCTAGGCGGGTTACCCCACCTATCATGTAAACATGATCAAATAAAAATGAGAGATTATATGGAGAGGCGGGTTACCCCACCTAGGCGGGTTACCTCACCTACCTGGGGTCCCCCACCTCCATGTGAAGCAGGCCGTAAGAGGGGGAGTGGGGGGGGGGGGGGGTTGATTTACTTGCCCTGCTGCTATAAGACTCCAAATACACTCTTTTTTATAGGAATATATTTTATAAGAACATCGAGACATTTTGTTCCTCCCAAAACACTTTTCGGGATTTACAATTCTTTAATGTTCCCTTATCTTTCTTATGGCCTCATTGCATGGGGCCAGGCTGCAAAAACTCATTTGGAGAAACTCCTCAGATTACAAAAGAGAGCTGTGTGCCTAATTAACTTCGCACCTTTCCGCTCCCTTGCCGTCCCTTACTTTCTTCACTCTAATATTATGCCTATTACAATGCTCTATTTTAAGCTTTCTTCGATGTTAATGTTTGATGTTTACAATAACACTGCCCCTCATAATACTTCACATCTCTTTACTCCCACTCAACAAATCCACTCTTACAGTACTCGCTCCTCCTCTTCTGGAAATTATTACATTAGCCACTCTAGACTTAATCAGAAAAATGATTCGTTTTCTATTAGGGGAGCCAAAATTTGGAATAGTATACCTGAACATTTACGAAATTCTTCAAAATCTCTCGTTAAGGAAAAAGTTCATGCAATTCTGTTGAAAATACTTGAAGTTCAGGATAGTTATGCTGACCTAAACACGATAATCTCCAATTTAAAAAAAATGTTAGCCCCCGCTTATCTAAATAGCTGCCTCGATTTTCTAATCTCAATTTCTCTCGTGACTGACCTTTTTACAAATATGGTACTTTTTTTCATTTCAACTATCGTAATAAATCTTAAGCCCTCCACACACCATTTGCCTCGATTAGCCCTGCTATTTGCAGGTGGTGTGATATTTGTATATTTAATGTAAGAAATAAACATGTTGTTGTTGGCTAAAATTTGAGAAATTTAAGAATATTTTAAGAATAAAGCCGAGGCTGAGATTTTGAAAAGGATAGATATAATTTTGTTTTGAAACATCTGTAAATACAATACAATTTTATGTTTTTAACTTAACCGTATAAAATTATTCCTTTCTATGAACGGCGAAACTAGCCAACTAAACGAAAAAACCTGCACTCGACGACACATGACAACGCGATTCAGATCTAGATACCAAACACTTGGAATTGATACCCCAATAAATTCTAAAACGGAAATGTCATAAGCTATAATTTAAGAATAATACAAGAATATTTTCAGCCTAAAATCGGCAGAAAAATAAGAATATTCAGCCTGGCCCGGAAAAACAACATTCTTATAAAAAAAAAAAGAGTGTAAACATGTTTGTCTGTCTGTCTGCTGGCTTTTCTCCCTTCTGTGGGGGGGGGGGGGGGGGGGGGGGAAACCTGGACCCGCCACTGTAAAGTTTACTAAAATAAATAAAAAAGTGCTGTCTGCTGGTGGTAAGAGTTTGTTTCTCCGAGTTACTATTGTGTTGGTAAAAGAAAGTGAAATTTGTGTTTTTTTTAAGCAGCGACTATCCGGGTCAGATCTTTAGACATCGTCTGAATTTACTCAGACGTAAGTGGGGATGATAATGCCCTTGACAGTGAATGCAAATTCAGTCACCGACTGCTGATATAGCCAGAGCAGGTAGGGCTCCAGTTTTCCTTAATGCCATTTCAAAACTTCTCATGCTGTCTTCCATTTAGCTCGAATCGATATTCGAGCGTGCTTGAGTGATTAGAGGCACAAAAGGAGCAAGCTGAAAACGCAAATCTCACACGAAAAATTACGCTTTGCTTTCGCTGCTCATATATCACCAGTCTTTGGTAACTAAAACGGCACAGCCTTTGTTTTAGTCATTTCAGTCACCCACT
>JAHPZR010000906.1:37500-42500 GCA_019787425.1 Platygyra sinensis | reverse complement strand
TTAAATGGTAGAGTACAACAGGTAAGCACAATAAACCAGAAGCGTATTTCAATAATTATATATTCTGTTATTTTCGTCTAAATTCGTTTTGAGATCGGGTCTTCTTGTCTTTAGGATCCTGGGTATTTTCTGTTAAGACTTTTTGATTTAGCCATTAATTTAGAAATTTTTCATTCTTTTTACGGTCTACCTGCACTTTTTTTAGATTGCCTTTCGTTTTCGCTATTTCAGTGATGGGAACTCAATCATTTCACTGGGATTGTTTTCAACTCGCTGCCAGCTTTGACCTTCCGCCATGACTGGGATAAGTGGCCCCTGATATAAATGTGAATGTGGTATGCATCTTAGACCTAAATTACATGTTCTAATTTTAAAGCTAGAGCTAGCTGCCCTGTTAAAGTACTTTCTTAAGGCCAGGGCGTTGACAAATGCGTTGCGCGCTAATGAACGTTTCTATTCAACAGCAATGCAAGCAACACAATTTTTCTCCTGCTCTGCTTGTTATGGATAGTAATGATAATTAGTTCAACTTACAGGTTCCACAGCTGAGGGTTTCTTGAGAAAACATCGGGAGGCAAGTTCTTTAACTGATTGTCTGACAACTCCCTAACAAGAAAAATATCAAAGTAAGTAGTTAGAGCCCAGTGGTATCGGTAATCATGAAAAATGTACCCTGTGGTAATGAGTGCTTGGTACGGAAGAACTTACTTAGCGAACATGACGGCATGTAAAGGAAACTTCATGTGAAATAAACGACTAATAACCGCAAGTCTTATTGTGGATTTCGTAGAGGTATTATGCATTGCGTAAATACATCAATAACGCATCTTAACGCTTCTTTAGATCAGAGGGAGCGGCGGAAATCGAACCTATTCTTTACGCTAACGCGTAAAGATATCCATAACGCATCTGTACGCTCGACCGGCTTTTACGCCTTGCGGAAAGATATCAATAAGTACAGCGTGAAATGAGTAATTTCGTGGAACGAACGTCAAATTCCTCGACGCTCGGTGTGACCGAGATCAGGAACGTGACTTGTCGGGAAACTTGACGTGCCGGAGAGTGCCTTGTTCCTGATACGTCCATTGCGGCGTAGCCAGAAAAATCATGGCCTAGGTACATCACGTGCGGCGTATCAAGGGAAGTCAGCAGCTGATATTTACTCAGCGACAAAAATTCAGGGCGCTCAGTTCTCGTTACGCGTGTTGTTTGTTTATTTAAGAATGTTCAAGTCAGTGACAACGGGCGAAGACCTTTACTGCACTTACATCATTTTTCTAACGCCGTTAGTGTATTCTGTTCAGAATCTTGCACTGAGGCACGAAAGTCTTAAAATTAATATCAATCTTCATTACAGCGCTTTTGACTCACGTCATGCATAGTTCTATTTCCTACAGACTGACTGACTGACTGAAAACTTCATTTAATGCCCAAGTCTGAATAGCTCTACTAATTGAGGAGACTAAAACAGAAGGTAAAATTATTTCAACTAAAATTTAGTAAGTTAAGAGAATAAATGTAAAGTTCAATTAAAACAAAAAAAAAGAACAAATTTGTCAAGAAATACTGTCATAATATTATCACCCAATAATTATTTATTATTATTCATTTAAAATGTTTCCCTGATTTGTGATTTTTTAAAACAACAACAGTGTTTTTTTAGTATGAACTCCTAGATTGATTATTTGTTATCTCGCGATAACGACCATGAACTTTGCTTGTTTTACAGGCTGTTAAACAATGGATATAATTCCTGGATCTACCCGTTCCGATAATAATCGACATCTCTCTCTGTGAGATAAACGTATTACCTTTAAGGCGCGATTCCTCCCAAAATGTTTTACACAAAACACAGCATTCTGTATATTACGTTGTTAACGGAAAGCGACCACACCATAAACCAGCTATCATATTCTTGAAAAGTTTGAGGAAAATGATGAACGATGCTGTTGAAGGTTTGCATTCGACAGCATTCTGAGTAAGATAATTTGGCTTTATCAACTGGGTTGATCATGTGAATTGGCCACCGCAAAGAGATTCGGAAGTTGACGTTTCGAGCGTTAGCCCTTCGTCGCTCCGACGAAGGGCTAACGCTCGAGACGTCAGCTTCTGAATCTCCTTACGGTGGCCAATTCACATGATCAACCCAGTTGATAAAGCCAAATTATCTTGTAATACTCTCACCGACGCAGCACCAGAGTTTCTTTTGAAACTTACCCTTTTTTATTTGCATTGTGAGTAAACCTATTGTGTGAATAATTTCTCTTCAGCTATGTCTGAAATGGGTAGTATTGATACAAAGTTAAACTAGCATTGCCATGAGCTTAGTGTTGCTTGAGAAATCTCCGGGAGGCAAGTATTCTAACTGATTCTCTGACAAATCCTTAACAAGAGAAACATCTGTCTACTATAAACATTGTAAGTGGCACGCTTAGTAGCGAAGTTAATTACGTTATTTTCAGCCTTAGTGCTAGAGTTGCCGAAAGTGAACCTCATGAATTTCAGGATAAAATAGCTAAGCCAGCTGTGAAGTTCCAGGCCGCGAATAAAGCGGTATGAAGGTCGCGAGGCAGCCGATCGAGCGATAACGTTGCGAGAGCGGGTCGAGTAATGGATAAACAAGATGGAGCACTTTTCTGAAAGTTTACCCTAATGATGTACTTTTCAAGTTTAACTCGAACACCGCACATGTCTTTGACATTTTGGATGTCTTTCTGCTTCTGAATGCTTTTCCTGGCTTCATCTAGAATGATTATGAATCTTAACCAAGCTTCTGTTAAATGATTATACTCTATGGAGAACATCATATACACGGGAGCAAAATGTTCTAGGGGGTCCCGGGAATAGGCCGCAAGTGCCCGCCCCCGGTTGATTGTAAAATTTTAAACGCCCCACCTCCAGAATGAAGAATCAGCAAACGTCTGGAAGGGCTGGCATGGACGCTGCTGGAATCAACTAATTACGTCCCCTTGAAGAAGTTTACTCCAGAATGGCGGAGCTGATTTCAGGTAAACGCACAGTTACAGGTGGGTTTACTCATCTACAGAATCAATTTACTTTTCCCTATTATGTCCATGCATTGATATGTTTGTTTTTGTTGTCATGCATTTTTATTCAAATGTTTCTTGGGTACTTTGTTAAACGGCTATAAATCATACTCATAGCAAACAAATCGAAACAAAATAGCATACATAATCAGCAGCCGATAGATCAGGAGCTCAAGACATAATTTCATTCTCCTTTTGTATTCACGAGTTTTGTTCATAGCGCACTTTGATTGTTTTAACTGAAAAAAAATATTCCAAGGTCAAATGGCTAAGATGGAAGGAGAAACATATTATGCCTCACGCAGACCGCTCAGGATCCTCAAGAACAAAGACGAAACAAGGAGCGAGTCGGTAAATGTGATACAAATGTAAATTTTTATTCAGGAACTTTAAAAGTAGGTCAAACCATATGCATGGGCACTCTTACCACAGTAGCAAGAAATTTAAGTTATAACTGAGTTTCCAGCACGTTTCCATCCTTACCGTCAAATGCATTTAATCATTGAAAACATTCCATTGGGGCTGCGGAGATTGACTAAAAGTTTTTATAAGCGATAGATGGAGATTGACTAACAACTTACAATAGGAGATTAACTAGAGGTATCCTTAATAGAATATGTAAAAATCATTTCCTCAATATTTCGTCGAATCAGTCCCTTTTATATCGGCCGAAATTCAAACTAAACGCCCCCCATGTTATGTTGAATGCGTGCCTCCCTCCTCCATTTTGGGGACAAATAATGGAACAACAAATGAGGCATGGTTTCCTTCATGCATTTTTAGACTTCAACAGGTTGAACACGTCAAGTACTAACGGCGCCGCGATTTAAATTTTAGGGTCATTTTTTTTATGTTGATAAACAGCTTACGTTGTTGTTTACGCGCAGATGATGTATTAAAAAAAAAATGTTGATCTCAGACCACGATTTGGAAACAAAAATTTCATAACCCCCCCCCCCCCCCCCCCCCCACCACCACCGAATAAACGTCTCCTTCTAATAAGCGCCCTCTGTCGTCTCGTAGATTTGAAATACGCACCTCAGGCGCTAACTCTAGGATTAACGGTATTCCTTAGAATATAACTGAGCCAATCAGCGCTTGGAAAGTTTACTTCCGTTGGCTTCCTGGTGAAATTTCCCCGCGTAATCAACCCTTAGTGTTTCGCATTGCGCTCTAAGCGAAGATAATATTTTTGGCTGCTTGTTTTCTTTCTTGAAGCTGTTGGAGCAAAATGCGGAAGATAACAAAGGGAACGACCGCTACAAAGCAAACTAAAGCGGCAGGTGGAAAAATCAAGTTCAGTAGTAAAAGACAAAGCGGCAGCTTGAAATGAACCGATAAACTTTAGAGAGAGAATTATTATGGCGATTTCAGAAATTCGGGCATGTTTCACTTTCTCACTTGATAATGATGGTGATATTCTGATATTGATAGAAATAATTTTTGATTGACAAGAAAGCCTTTCAATCGTATATCACTGTCGTATTCGGTAGGATAAACAAACATCCATACAGCAATCGAGCCATTCCTTCATGTGAAATGACGAGAACTTTTTCGTTTATTTATGACAGATTCGATGGAAACTCTTTAGCTGATATGTTGGACAAAAGCACATCGGATTGGATAAGAAGAGGCAATCCAGCCAGAAAGAACATGTACTATCATTAAAGCGCCTTTGTCAATTAAAACTCTTGACTCGATCCCAGATACTTATCCGTAGCTTCAACTTTCCGCCAACTTTCGCTTGTTCGTTCATTGCTGTATTTTTATTTTTGGTTAGCCTCTTTCGCTTCTTCGAACTGGTCCACGGACATTTCCATGGTCTAGGTTTATTCATACCTAAAATAATTACACTAAGGAAGATGCTTGCGTGGTGGCTGATCAACTCAGCAGCCAGTTCTAATCCCGCGAAAGTCGTCTCGGTTGATTGCATAACATCATAGGGCTGTCAAT
>JAHPZR010000906.1:7500-32500 GCA_019787425.1 Platygyra sinensis | reverse complement strand
TTAATTTGTCATGGCCATCAGTATGCCAAACAAAATTTGGCCCCTTTGCATGATACGCTCTACGACGTAATCTCTTCTTTCGCCTGCTTTCCACGCCATCAGGATCAAGTTCCCTAAGGAGAGTCATGACCCTAGCTCTTTTGACAACAATTCCCTTCATTCTGAGCCGTGCCCACATCTTACGGTATCCCACAAAACAACCACTTCCACCAAGTTCCTTCTCGATGGCACTTCTCAATTCATCATCAGAGACGAAACTTCTTCTTGACAATCCTAAAGAGCTAAGCCTTCTCTTCAGAGTTGACAAGCTAATGTTTGTGCCATGAAGCTTCAAAAATTCAAGTATTTCAAGGTTGTTGTAACCTTGTTTGAAATACTGAGATACAAGCTCCAAGGAATCTTCGGGAGAACCATCGTTTCCTCTCATACATGGTGTATATGTTGGCAAAGGCATGTTCCACTTTACAAATTCAGTTGCACACAAAATGGCTGTTCTAAAATTCCCGCCTTTTTATCAGTCCGAGAGAGACTGGTAATGTCTCACAAAATTAAAACTGGACTGTGCAAAAATTAAAACTGGACTGTGAAAAATTAAAACTGGACTGTGAAACAGTAAAACTGGACTGTGCAAAATTAAAACTGGACTGTGCAAAAATTAAAACTGGACTGTGAAAAATTAAAACTGGACTGTGCAAAATTAAAACTGGACTGTGAAAAATTAAAACTGGACTGTGACCCTCCTGGGCCATCGTATAAAATTGCGGATTTCTCCCGCAAAAAAATTTAAGTCTTTTCCAATATAATCTTTTTCTTAAAAACATTAAAAGATCACACTTCGGACCCAATATTTTGACTCAAAAATCCAGATAGGAGAAAATTATCGATCTGAAGGTGCATAGTAACCTTAAGGCGCGATTCCTCCCAAAATGTTCTACACACAAAACCACAAGCAATTCTGTATATTACAATTGTTCACAGAGGGCGACCGCAATGTCTCATTCTTGATAAATTTTTAGGAAAATGATGGTCGATGCTGTTGAAAGTTTGCATTCAACAGCATTGTGAGTAAGATAATTTGGCTTTATCAACTGGGCTGATCACGTGAATTGGCCACCGTAAGAGATTCGAAGTTGAGGTTTTCGAGCGTTAGCCCCTTATTCGAAGCGATTCGCTCTGACGAAGGGCTAACGCTCGAAACGTCAGCTTCCGAATCTCTTTTCGGTGGCTAATTCACATATTATCAGCCCAGTTGATAAAGCCAAATTATCTTGTAATACTCCAACAGACGTAGCACCACAGTTTCTTCAGGCACTTACCGCCTTTATTCGCATTGTGAGTAAACCTATTGTGTGAATAATTTCTCTTCAGCTATGTCTGTTATGGGTAGGATTGATACTGAGTTAAACTAACATTGCCAAAAGCTTAGTGTTGTTTTAGAAAACTCCGGGAGGCAAGTATTCTAACTGATTCTCTGACAAATCCTTAACAAGAGAAACATCTGCCTACTATAAACCGTTGTAAGTTGTTCTCGCCTCTTTAGTGGCGCGCTTAGTAGCGAAGTTAATTACGCTATTTTCAGCCTTAGCGCTAGACCTGCCAAAAGTGGACCTCGTGAATTTCAGAATAGAATAGCTAAGCCAGCTGTGAAGTTTCAGGCCACGAAGAAGCGGTATGAAGGTCGCGAGGCAGCCGAGCGAGCGAAAAAGTTGCGAGAGCGGGTCAAGTAATGGACAAACAAGACGGAACACTTTTCAGAAAGTTTACCCTAACGATGTACTTATCAAGCTTAACCTAAACACCGTACGTTTCTTTGACGTTTTGAATGTCTTTCTGCTTCTGAATGCATTTCCTGGCTTCATCTAGAATGATTATCAATCTTAACCAAGTTTCTGTAAAATGATTATACTCTATGGAGAACATCATATACAAGGGTGATCCCGGGAATAGGGAAATGGCCGCTCCTGGTGGATTATAAAATTTCAAACGGCCCACCTCCAGAATGAAGACTCAGCTAATGTCTGCAAGGGCTGGCATGGACACTGCTGGAATTACGTCCCCTTAGCTTGAAGAAGTTCACTCCAGAATGGCGGAGCTGATTGCTGAGTAAAACGCGAGGGTTAAACCTTTGGTGGGTTTTTCTCATCTACAGAATCAATTTACTTTTCCATATTATGCCCATTGCAGTGACATGTTTATTTTAGTTGTCACGCATTTTTGTTGAAATGACTACTATACCACGCTCATATGAGCCGTAACCAATCAGGAGCCGAGAAAGACAATAGGCTATTGTTTCGAGAACAATAGACTCTATTATTTTCCAAATCCAAGATGGCGGAGGTTATTTTCAGCCAATCAGGAAGTGAATTAAGAATTCAAGATGGCGGTAGCGGCTCCCAGCAGTGAAACCTGGAAACTAGGTCCCAGGTTTCCATAGGAGTTTGTTTTGGACTCGAAGGCCTGGGATCGGTCTCTCAGACTCGCCCGATATGCCAATAGGGAATCAATCTAGACACATGTAAATCAATTGTGAAACAAGAGGGACCTGTGTCCAATTTGCAAACAACGTGTGTGCACTACTAATTGAAATACATCAAGTGGAAATGCAAATCTAAACTCATTGATCTCAACTGTTCCCTTGAGAAAAGCATCATTCAAAAGAATCTTCAACAAACAAAAGACATTTTAAGCCACCATTGAAGAATTAACATATTAAGTCAGAGATGAAACGTGAAATGAATTAAAACCGAGCGCACGCTTAGAAGCTAAACATCTAAGGTATTTCAAACAAACGTTCGTGCTTGAAGTAAAGATCAAACAAACATTGCAAATCGCATCGCTCCTGATTCAACAGCCGCACAAATTGTAGATCGGTCTAAGCGGTTCTCTAATAGTGGCAAGAATAATTCACTTACATCAACCATACTCCTTTCAAATTCCTCCAAAGCGATGCTCAGCTCTTGATCACTTAGTTTCATAATCGCCAAGACAAGAATGCGAAAAAGTGTCTCCAACTTCGTCACAAGTAAAATGATTTTACTCAAGTCTGAAAGACTTGTATATAAAAACGTGTATCCAATGAGAAGATGGGGGATAGGGGGTATGCGATATCACATGGTTAAGAACCATTGTGAAGACGGGGGATAGGGGGGTATACCTATGTCATGAAATTGTTATAAACAAAACAGAGTCTGATGCATAATGTATGACGTTTATTGAATAATAACAGCATGAAAACCAAAGAGAGAATTGATTACAACTTTAAGTCTTGACCGTCGGTGCTCCACAAAGTGTATCGCTGGGAACTAGACTCGTTTCTAGTTTCTCAGACTCTTGGTCCCAGGCCCCAAAACGCACGATATTCTGACCTATTTTTCTTTGTTTTTGGTCACGAAGTCTTTGCTTGATCTGTTCCTTATTCTTGGCATAATAAGATCTCCAATATTTGTTGATCCGTTCCCTGTTGTTTTTACAGTATTGTCTTCGGTAATTTCTGATGTGTTCCTTGTTTTGTTGACAATAGGCTCTCTGGCTGCTGGCGAGCCTTTCCCTGTTGTTTTCATACCACCTTTTACGACGTGATTTGAGAATCTCGGCGTTCTCGGTACGATATCGTTTTTGCCGGACCAGGATTTGCTCTCTGTTCTTTGCATAATAGTTTTTATTGTAGGCTTTCCTACAAACAACTATCTTGTCATTCCCCGACCGTTGATTGAAGCAATTCATCTTGTGTGGCGTCTTACAAATAATGATTAAAACTCTAGAATCACAAACTCTTATAAGAGTCACATGGCCAATTCAGTGTATCACACTAAGGCTTAAACCTCCCCTTCCGCTACTTCTTCGTCGTCGTCATCATCAGGGAGCAATTTCTTTTTCATTAGTCTGTTCAACAGGAATTTCCGTTTTGCCACTGCCGACTCGGCCGCCTCGTCAAAATCCATGTCATCTTCCTCAGTAAAGCGTCGAAGAGTCTTCATGACTTTACGGTGTATTGCATTGTGTTTGATATGGTGAGTCCATTTTAGACGATCTAAATAAGTCCTTCGTAGCCTTCTTCTACTTACAGGTAACAGGGCATTGAAAGCGGCATTTTCTGCATAGTGTTGGGATTTTCCCCTATCCAGGAACTGTTGGACTTCTCTCAGGTAGGTTTCTTTGATATCTTCCCCGACTTTCTGACGTAACGGGTGCCATGGATCTGGTTCATTGTCGTCATCCGCTTCTTCTTCCTCCTCGGAGCTGCTAGTCTCTTCCTCTTCAGGCTCCTCTTCTTCCTGTTCCTCCTCTACCTCTTCGTCTTCTTCTTGTTCTTCGTCTTCTATGTTTTCATCATTGTTTTCTTCCACGGGGCCAAAAATATCTGTTGAAGGAGTACGCATGGTTCTCGTCGTCCTTCACCCAAGACAACGTGCTTCAAATAAGCCGAAACGATTGAAGTGATATTTAATATATCATTTGTGCACAGTGATCAAACACCCTCTTTCTTGATTCGTCGATGCCAGCGCGGGTATCCTTCGTGCGTCAAGAGGTGACTAAATACGCGCTTCCTGTCGTCACTGGCAGGATGTAAATCTAGGACCGTGTACCCAAACGGTCGTTCGGTCACTTTTTGATACACGTCCATCATGTCTTCCCAACAAGTGGGAAAAGCTTGAAGCAGTAAATTCTTCATCCCTAATTGATCTCGTGGATTTTTAAAGGCTACGATGTAGTGGGCATTCCTGGAAATACACTTTGCGTATTTCCCTGGTGGAAACATGTCCTGGCACAAGTACAACACCGTGATATTTTGATGATGTGAATGTTTGGTGAATAAGTCCAGCAACTCTTTGTCCTCACCTCCCTCGACCATCAGATCATCTAACACGAGTAAACCACCTTTCGGAAACCATTTTTGCAAATGGAAGGTGGTAGGAACCCCTTCGTGAAATTGTACACCCGCGTCTTTCATGTCTCGGAATCCATCTTGCCACGCCCCGTAGCAATAATGAATCGTTGGGGGAGGGTTTACAAACAATTCTTCCAAATGATCCAAGAGTAAAGATTCGGTGAAACAAGTCTTGCCACAACCGGAAGGACCAACAATCATGATACTAGAGGGTGTCTTGAACCGAAACGCTTCTCCCATTTCTATTCCATTTGGAATCCCATTCTGCTTTTCAGTAGGAAGTATAATCTTTGAAGCATCAACTCGTGTTATTGCTGTTGACGATGGGAGGTCTACCAAAGGGAGTTTGTCTTGACCATTTTCAAGTCGCTTCCAACAAGTATACCTCTCGTGATGTCTTTTACTACCAGTACGAGTAAATGGCTTTTGACAGTAACGGCATCGATGTGACATAATTTGCACTTGGTCGACTCCTTGTGAAGTTGGGGTAAATTTGTAAGCGTACCGAAAGCACCAGTAACCACTAGGGAAATAGAACAACTGAGGAACGTTGCGCTATAGAACTGTTAATATCGTCGGAGCTGGCTACGCAGAAAATATGCAGATATTGCAGAAAATATACAAAAACTCGGCAGCTATTGCAGAAAATATGCAAAAAATCTGTAGATATTGCAGAAAATCTGTAGCTATTGCAGAAAATCTGCAGCTATTGCAGAAAATATGCAGAACATATGGAGGTATTGCAGAAAATCTGTAGCTATTGCAAACAATCTGCAGCTATTGCAGAAAATATGCAAAAAATCTGTAGATATTGCAGAAAATCTGTAGCTATTGCAGACAATCTGCAGGTATTGCAGAAAATATGCAGAAAATATGGAGGTATTGCAGAAAATCTGTAGCTATTGCAGAAAATATGCAGAAAATATGGAGGTATTGCAGAAAATCTGTAGCTATTGCAGACAATCTGCAGCTATTGCAGAAAATATGCAGAAAATATGGAGGTATTGGAGACAATCTGTAGCTATTGCAGAAAATCTGTAGCTATTGCAGACAATCTGAGGTATTGCAGAAAATCTGTAGCTATTGCAGACAATCTGCAGCTATTGCAGAAAATATGCAGAAAATATGGAGGTATTGGAGACAATCTGTAGCTATTGCAGAAAATCTGCAGCTATTGCAGGAAATATGCAAAAAAATCTGCAGCTATTGCAGAAAATGTGCAGAAATATGGAGGTATTGCAGACAATCTGTAGCTATTGCAGAAAATCTGCAGCTATTGCAGAAAATATGCAAAAAATCTGCAGCTATTGAAGAAAATGTGCAGAAAATCTGCAGCTAGTGCAGAAAGTGTGCAGAAAATATGCAGCTATTGTAGAAAATGTGCAGAAAATCTGCAGGTATTGCTGAAAATGTGCAGAAAATCTGCAGGTATTGCAGAAAATGTGCAGAAAATCTGCAGCTATTTCAGAAAATGTGCAGTAAATATGCAGCTATTGTAGAAAATGTGCAGAAAATGTGCCGCTATTGCAGAAAATGTGCTCTTGCATGTGCTTGTAGACATCTTCAGTTTGGATATGATAGCAGAGACTATCAATATCCGTGAACAACAACTTAGCTTGGTCACCATATTTAGACTTGACATACTCATAGTGGAACTGGTCCATTGAGAAAATTGTAATCAATTCCCCCTTTGGAATTATTTAATAAACGTTATAAAGACAGCTCAGACTCTTTGTTTTTTTATATCAATTTAATGACATTACTGTTACAAATTTTAATTTCACTTTTGTACCAATGCCAAAAGACGCTACACTCCGTGACTGGACAATGATGCGTGCTGTCGTCGGCATGAAAACCGCAACAGGGTATCAATAGTTGAAAGGGGGTTTGATATTTCAATACATCGTATTTGGGACACCCTACTGTTTCTAGATTGAGGAAAGGAATGTTCAGTTGTGTCAAGACATCGTTCTCCACGTGACCTACTTTGTAGCCCACCACGGTTCTCTCGGCAGTACTGTAATCTTCGTACAAGTCCTTGATGAAGGTGCCTAGGATCCGTGGGTTTTGCGCATGCTTGGTTTGACAGGGTTGATAGGAGAGTCCGTGAATTTTTCTGATGACGAAATTTACAGTTCGTTTGTATTTGTCACACAAGGTCTTGTAAGAAACGGAGACGAAGAAAGCATGGCGGCCATGTTCTTGGTTCCAAGTGAAATAGCCCAATTCTCTGGCGTAAAATGTCTTGTTGATGTAGAACCCTTCCAAATCCAAAATGAAACAGAGATTGTCCTGAAATACTTCCATGTCGTCCTGCACTCTTTCTATGTTAGATCGTCATGATAAGTTCGTAATGTTCTTCCTTCGCTTCCCCAAAAAAAGACAGTCAATGTCTCAAGTTTCATATACCTAGTTTTACCCAATCAGCTTAGCCGTGGGTCTAATTTTTAGCCATTGAGAAGTGAGTATAATACCCTCTTGCTTAAACTCGTCTAGTTTCAAAATCCAATCATGTAACAACATAACCGTGGGTGTAAATTTAAACCAATGAGAAATAAGATAGAGCGGCCTTGTCTAAACATGCCTACTTTTATCAACCAATCAGAAACAAGTTTGAGCGTTACTTTTTTCTGAAAACCAATCAGTGTTCACTTTAGGCGTGGGTTGCTATTTCAAAACTGCTTATACTTCGAGCGGCTGTTAAAGCGATTAGCTTTCAGTGTCAAGGGCATAAAGTTTGAAATTCCTTGGAGGGTTCCACGTATGACAACTCAAGTTGACGATGGAGTGCAACAAAGATTTGACTTCACCAGCACTTTTGCAAGTGGAGAGAAGAAGAAGAAGTAATGAGAATGGTATCAGTAGAAGGATAGATAGAATGTTGCAAGAAGAGAGAATGCGTGATATAATAACTGAACTTAGCAGGGAAATGATTGCATGTAAGAGACAATGGCTCGAATTAGCTCATACGAACGAACAATACAAACGAGAAGATACGGTGGAGGAATTGAAGGGAGACTATCAACGTACTATTGAACGCACTGAAAATATGATGATAGAACTTGACAGTTTTTGGGTTGTGGCCCTAGAGATCCAGGTTCCCCTCAAACGATATGGATTGGTGTTTGACAAATGTGTGGTCCATCGACACCTTCAAGTCCTATCCTTATGGATACACACCATCTGGGTTCAATGAGGTGGACATGGAAAATGCTGAAACCTTGATGGAATTGTAAATAGTTTTCTCAGCCTTTCACGTCAGCGCCCACACCACGTTGGACATTGCTGTCTTTTTTCTCCCTCGACGCACTCAGTAATGATTCATGTTAATTGTGAAAAATGTTTATGGGCGTCCTCCCACTAAGGGAGTGGACACAGGTCCCTCTTGTAAAGAATTAGGACTTTTTAATAAATACAATTCTTTCTCATTTGATTTACATTTGTGTAGATCGATTCTCGAGTCTAAGGGGAAAAAATATGGAAAGAGTGATTCCAGGCCTTCGAGTCCAGTGGGCAATTTTCCACCCAAAAGAAACTCCTATTTATCAAAGTGAATTGAATACCTTATTAATTGAATTCCTTATTCGATTCCTGATTGGCTGAAATTTGTGGCGGCCATCTTGGATTTGGAAAACAATAGAGTCTATTGTTCTCGAAACAATAGCCTATTGTCTTTCTCGGCTCCTGATTGGTTACTGCCCCTATGAGCGCCGTGTAGTAGTGAAATGTTTCTTGGGTACTTGGTAAACGACTATAAATCATACTCATAGGAAACAAATCGAAGCACAATTGCGTACATAAGTAGCAGCCGATAGATCAGGAGCTCAGGACATAATTTCATACTCCTTTTGTATTCACGAGTTTTTCCTCATAGCGCACTTTGATTTTTTTTTTTTAATTCACTCCAAGGTCAATGACTAAGATGGAAAGGGAAACATATATTATGCCTAACGCACACTGCTCAGGATCCTCAAGAACAAAGACGGAACAAGGAGCAAGTTGGTAAATGTGATACAAATGTAAATTTCTATTCAGGAACTTTGAAAGTAGCCGTCAAACCATATGCAGGGGCACTCTCACAGTAGCAAGAAATTTAAGTTATAACTGAGTTTCTAGCACGTCTCCATCCTTACCGTCAAATGCATTTAATCATTCAAAACATTCCATTGGGGCTGCGGAGATTGACTCTAAAAGTTTTTATAAGCGATAGATGGAGATTGACTAACAACTTACAATAGGAGAACTAGAGGTATATGGAGAAGTCATTTCCTCAATATTTCTTCGAATCAGACCCTTTATATCGCCGAAATTCAAACTAAACGACCCCCACCTTCTGTTGAATAAGTCCCTCCCTCCCTCCATTTTGGGGACGAATAATGGGACAACAAATTATGCATGGTTTCCTTCATGAATTTTTAGACTTGTACATTGTTTCAGTTTGTGAACACGTCAAGTACTAACGATGCCGCGATTAAAATTTTAAGGTCAGCTCTTTATGTTGTTGTTTACGCGCAGATGGTGTACTAAAAAATGTTGATCTCAGGCCACGATTTGGAAACAAAATTTAATTAACCCTCCCCTCCCCCCCCCCCCCTCCGGAGTAAACGTCTCCCTCGAATAAGTGCCCTCTGTCGTCCCGTAGGTTTGAAATAAGCGCCTCGGGCGCTAACTCTAGGATTAACGGTATTCCTTAGAAGCAGACAACCTTTGTGTGTCTCATCTCGTAATACTTATAATTCTTTTAGTGCTCTTCTAAAAAAAACACGTTTTAAAAATAGACAATTGCAACCTGGAATCATCCACTACAATGTCAAGACTTGAAATTTATATTTCATGTGTTGAGCTTTAAAGACACCTGCTAGCTTTTTATAAAGTTGCCAAACAGGGTGACAATGCCCCTTTAAGGTTATTAAGAGACCTTAAGGGTGCCTTTCGGAAAACGCTTTGTTTATGCGCTGCTTTAAAGAAAATCACGGTTATTTATAAACTATATATCATTGGAAAGCTACTAAACTGTAGAATCCGAAAATAACAAAAACTTGCCGCCTTAAGTTTTATGCACAAAAATGACCGAATAGACCTGCTCACCTGAATTTCCAGCCTTTGTGTTACCGCAGATATCTAGACTGACTTGACATTATCAATAAAGAGATGATGGGCTAACAAAGAGTTTGAGGCATTTTTGATATTTTAAATTCTCCTGCTTTTACGCCCTCTCACGTGACAAAGATCGGCAAATATTCTACTCGTTGAGTTCAAAATAGACTTTCTCAGCAACCAGTAAGAATATCAAAAGAGCCTAACACACTTCTGTGGTTCATTACCTGCTGATTGACACGGATTGGTTTGTTTGGCCGTACTTGATAACATGAAAGCAAGTAATTCAGTTTAGCAAACATCGTCAGTTTTGCATATAAGGGGTTGTGCGCGCTTACCATTGCACCAAATCTACAGATTCTACATTTTATAAGCGTTACAGTGATATATACTTTGCCAATTGCTTAAATTGGAAAATTCACTTTAATGATCACTCTTCACTTTCATCTACAAGCGCAGTACAAATATGAATTATTTCGCATATGCTTTACATCACTTCATTGCACGGGAAAATATGAACTCATTAAATTGACCTCGCTCCCAATGTGTGGCTTCATAGCCAGTTGGTAGAGGATCGCACCGGTATCACGGAGGTAACGGGTTCTAATCGCGTTGAAGTCCTTTTTTTTTTTTTTTTTTTTTTTCAGGGTTTTTGTTTTTTTCTATTTGCTTAAATTGGAAAATTTACTGCGATGATCACTCTTCACTTTCATTGAGCTGATTCCTAGTCAATTTTTAGTCTTGTGTCTGGAGTTTCCAGAATATTTTTCTCTATTTAATACGAAATGGCTTTCTGTTCTTGTTCCATTAAATTGAGTTTAGTTTAAAAAATAGTCTCAGAAACATGAAAGTTGAAAATGTGCAATTCACATATGTGGTTCCTATAATTAAAAAATGGTTTTGGGCTACGCAAACTGAAAGCAAAACCAACAAAATTAAAAACAGAGCAGTTTTGAGCTCTCTAAACTTCATGTTAGTGTTTTTTGCTGCTGCTTCTCTCTCTTTCTCTCGTTTAGTCAGTTTTCAGCGGTACATGCAATATCTTTTTACAGCATTGTCGTGCCCTGTTATAAATAGTAGAGTACAACAGGAAAGCACAATAAACCAGAAGCCTATTTCAATAATTATATATTCTGTTATTTTCGTTCAAGTTCGTTTTGAGATCAGGTCTTCTTGTCTTTAGGATCCTGGATGTTGCCTTTTAAGACATTTTGATTTAGCCATTAATTCAGAATTTTTTCATTTTTTCTACATTTTACCTGCACTTTTTTCACATTGCCTTTCGTTTTCGCGATTTCAGTGATGGGAACTCAATCATTTCAGTGGGATTGTCTTAAACTCGCTGCCAGCTATGACCTTCCGCCATGACTGGGATAAGTGGCCCCGGATATATAAATTTGAATGTGGTATGCATGTTACACCTAAATTACATGGTCTAATAACTTTTAAGGCAAGTGCTACCTGCCTTGTTTAAGTCCTTTCTTAAGGCCAGGGCGTTGACAAATGTGTTGCGCGCTATTGAACGTTTCTATTCAACAGCATTGCAAGCAACCCAATTTTTCTCCTGCTCTGCTTGTTATGGGTAGTAGTGATAACGAGTTCAACTTACAGGCTCCCCAGCTCAGTGTTGTTTGAGAAAACATCGGGAGGCAAGTTCTGTAACTGATTGTCTGACAAATCCCTAACAAGAAAAACATCAAAGTAAGTAGTTAGAGCCCAGTGGTGTCGGTAATTTATCTAGGGTGTTTGACTGGGGAGGATATTTCTAAAAGGTCATCTTTAACGTCTTGCAAAAAGCGTTTGTCGGTTAAAGTTGATAGAAGATGGTATAAGCTGTAAGATCTTGCAGTCTGTCAACAATTCGACTACCATTCCTCTTAAGCACTTAATGACTGGCAACAATTCGGCTACTATTCATCAATGAGTTCTTAATAACTAGCCCCAAGGGAAACAGAAAGTTATGTTTCCCCGTATCCTTCAATATTACCAGAAAACAACGCTCACTGTTTCCTATAGGGCCAGTCATTAAGTGTTTTGTACTAATATCTCCCCACTCAAAAACGCTACATGAAATGTCTTGTATAAGAAGGTATAATAAACCTTTATAGATAGTGTGTACCGAAAGGTATACTGATGTATACTGAAGTACATGTATAAGGCCTGTACAATGATCAGTATACATCTGAATCCTTATACTAATGTAGACTGTCTTGTGGAGAGTACCTTATTACCTGGTGTAAGGGAACCTGATATGAGTTGACAAAGTATACGTAATTCAACTTGTTTGTTCTATTGCATCATAACTGAAGGAAATGAAGGCTCTGGTTCCTGAAAATAGAGCTGTCATGAAAAATGTACCCAGTGGTAATGAGTGCTTCGTACGGAAGAACTCACTTAGCGAACATGACGGCATGTGAAGAAAGATTCATGTCAAATAAACGACTATTAATCGCAGCTCCTGTGGTGGATTTCGTAGAGGTATTATGCATTGCGTAAATACATCAATAACGCATCTTAACGCTTCATTAGACCAGAAGGAGCGGCGGAAATCGGACCTATTCTTTATGCTAATGCGTAAAGATATCCATAACGCATCTGTACGCTCGACCGGCTTTTACGCATTGCGCAAAAATACCAATAAGTACAGCGTGAAATGAGTAATTTTGTGGAACAAACGTCAAATTCTTCGACACTCTGTGTGTCCGAGATCAGGAACGTGACTTGTCGGGAAACTTGACGTGCAGGAGAGTGCCTTGTTCCTGATACGTCCATTGCTGCGTGGCCGAAAAAATCATGGCGCAGGTACATCACGTGCGGCGTTTCAAGGGTCAGGAGCTGATATTTAACGGCACGCGGTTTTAGTTTACTCGGCGACATAAATTCAGGGCACTCCTTTCTGGTTACGCGTTTTGTTGTTCATTTCAGAATGTTCCAGTCAGTGACAATGCGCGAAGATCTTTATTGCACTTACATCATTTTTTTCAACGCCGTTAGTGTATTCTGTTCAGAATCTTGCACTGAGGCACGAAAGTCTGAAAATTGATATCAATCTTCATTGCAGCGCTTTTGACTCACGTCATGCATAGTTCTATTTCCTACAGACTGACTGACTGACTGAAAACTTCATTTAATGCCCAAGTCTGAATAGCTCTACTAATCGAGGAGACTAAAACAGAAGGTAAAATCTTTTCAACTAAAATTTAGTAAGTTAGCAGAATAAAGTTAAAGTTAAATTAAAAAAAAAAAATTGTCAATAAATGCTGTCATAGTATAATCAACCAATAGTTATTTATTCTTATACATTCAAAATGTTTCCCTGATTTGTGATTGGTTAAAAAAACACGCATAATTCACCATAACCAACTGCTGTTAAAAAAAAATATATATATATATATTGGAAAGACCCTTGTCATACTGAGCCAATGACTTCAAGAGTGCAATTCGCTGTAGACTATTAAACTGATGACGTCAAAATGATGTCTAAAGCCGTGAGTGCAGCCCGCTGCATGTTATTACTGAAATGCTTCGGTGGTTAAGACGCTGGGTTGTGGCCCTAGAGATCCAGGTTCCCCTCAAACGATATGGATTGGTGTTTGACAAACGTGTGGTCGATCCGGACACCTTCAAGTCCTATCCTTATGGATACACACCATCTGAGTTCAATGAAGTGGACATGGAAAATGCTGAAACCTTGATGGAATTGTAAATAGTTTTCTCAGCCTTTCACGTCAGCGCCCACACCACGTTGGACATTGCTGTCTTTTTCTCCCTCGACGCACTCAGTAATGATTCATGTTAATTGTGAAAAATGTTTATGGGCGTCCTCCCACTAAGGGAGTGGACACAGGTCCCTCTTGTAAAGAATTAGGACTTTTTAATAAATACAATTGTTTCTCATTTGATTTACATGTGTGTAGATTGATTCTCGAGTCCGAGGGAAAAAAATATGAAAGACTGATCCCAGGCCTTCGAGTCCAGTGGGCAATTTCCACCCAAAACAAACTCCTATTTATCAAAGTTAGTCACGTGAATTTTGAAGTTGCGTGACATTTTTGCGAAAACCCTGGCGTGATTTGTGTCGCCATGGAAATCTGTGAGACCGATTCCAGTCCTCCGTTGAGGCTGGTGGGTTGTTTTCCAACATGGCCGACTTTCATGGGCACCGCCATCTTGAATTCTTAATTCACTTCCTGATTGGCTGAAATTTGTGGCGGCCATCTTGGATTTGGAAAACAATAGAGTCTATTGTTCTCGAAACAATAGCCTATTGTCTTTCTCGGCTCCTGATTGGTTACTGCCCCTATGATCGCCGTATAGTAGTGAAATGTTTCTTGGGTACTTTGGTAAACGACTATAAATCATACTCATAGGAAACAAATCGAAACAAAATTGCGTACATAAGTAGCAGCCGATAGATCAGGAGCTCAGGACATAATTTCATACTCCTTTTGTATTCACGAGTTTTTTTCATAGCGCACTTTGATTTTTTTTTTTTTTTTTTAAATTCACTCCAAGGTCAAATGACTAAGATGGAAAAAGAAACATATATTATGCTTAACGCACACTCCTCAGGATCCTCAAGAACAAAGACGGAACAAGGAGCAAGTTGGTAAATGTGATACAAATGTAAATTTCTATTCAGGAACTTTGAAAGTAGCCGTCAAACCATATGCAGGGGCACTCTCACAGTAGCAAGAAATTTAAGTTATAACTGAGTTTCCAGCACGTCTCCATCCTTACCGTCAAATGCATTTAATCATTCAAAACATTCCATTGGGGCTGCGGAGGTTGACTCTAAAAGTTTTTATAAGCGATAGATGGAGATTGACTAACAACTTACAATAGGAGAACTAGAGGTATATGGAGAAGTCATTTCCTCAATACTTCTTCGCGTCAGACCCTTTATATCGGCCGAAATTCAAACTAAACGCCCCCCACCTTCTGTTGAATAAGTCCCTCCCTCCCTCCATTTTGGGGACGAATAATGGGACAACAAATTATGCATGGTTTCCTTCATGAATTTTTAGACTTGTACATTGTTTCAGTTTGTGAACACGTCAAGTACTAACGATGCCGCGATTAAAATTTTAAGGTCATCTCTTTATGTTGTTGTTTACGCGCAGATGGCGTACTAAAAAATGTTGATCTCAGGCCACGATTTGGAAACAAAATTTAATTAACCCTCCCCTCCCCCCCCCCCCTCCGGAGTAAACGTCTCCCTCGAATAAGTGCCCTCTGTCGTCCCGTAGGTTTGAAATAAGCGCCTCGGGCGCTAACTCTAGGATTAACGGTATTCCTTAGAAGCAGACAACCTAATTTGTGTGTCTCATCTCGTAATACTTATAATTCTTTTAGTGCTCTTCTAAAAAAAAACACGTTTTAAAAATAGACAATTGCAACCTGGAATCATCCACTACAATGTCAAGACTTGAAATTTATATTTCATGTGTTGAGCTTTAAAGACACCTGCTAGCTTTTTATAAAGTTGCCAAACAGGGTGACAATGCCCCTTTAAGGTTATTAAGAGACCTTAAGGGTGCCTTTCGGAAAACGCTTTGTTTATGCGCTGCTTTAAAGAAATCACGGTTATTTATAAACTATATATCATTGGAAAGCTACTAAACTGTAGAATCCGAAAATAACAAAAACTTGCCGCCTTAAGTTTTATGCACAAAAATGACCGAATAGACCTGCTCACCTGAATTTCCAGCCTTTGTGTTACCGCAGACATCTAGACTGACTTGATATTATCAATAAAGAGATGATGGGCTAACAAAGTGTCTGAGGCATTTTTGATATTTTAAATTCTCCTGCTTTTACGCCCTCTCACGTGACAAAGATCGGCAAATATTCTACTCGTTGAGTTCAAAATAGACTTTCTCAGCAACCAATAAGAATATCAAAAGAGCCTAACACATTTCTGTGG
This sequence comes from Platygyra sinensis, assembly GCA_019787425.1. Lineage (NCBI taxonomy): Eukaryota > Metazoa > Cnidaria > Anthozoa > Scleractinia > Merulinidae > Platygyra > Platygyra sinensis. The sequence goes on along the minus strand of JAHPZR010000906.1, from coordinate 16,589 downwards.
TTCATTACCTGCTGATTGACACGGAGTGGTTTGTTTGGCCGTACTTGATAACATGAAAGCAAGTAATTCAGTTTAGCAAACATCGTCAGTTTTGCATATAAGGGGTTGTGCGCGCTTACCATTGCACCAAATCTACAGATTCTACATTTTATAAGCGTTACAGTGATATATACTTTGCCAATTGCTTAAATTGGAAAATTCACTTTAATGATCACTCTTCACTTTCATCTACAAGCGCAGTACAAATATGAATTATTTCGCATATGCTTTACATCACTTCACTGCACGGGAAAATATGAACTCATTAAATTGACCTCGCTCCCAATGTGTGGCTTCATAGCCAGTTGGTAGAGGATCGCACCGGTATCACGGAGGTAACGGGTTCTAATCGCGTTGAAAACCTGTTTTTTTTGTTTTTTTTGTTTTTTTTTTTTCAGGGTTTTTGTTTTTTTCTATTTGCTTAAATTGGAAAATTTACTGCGATGATCACTCTTCACTTTCATTGAGCTGATTCCTAGTCAATTTTTAGTCTTGTGTCTGGAGTTTCCAGAATATTTTTCTCTATTTAATACGAAATGGCTTTCTGTTCTTGTTCCATTAAATTGAGTTTAGTTTAAAAAATAGTCTCAGAAACATGAAAGTTGAAAATGTGCAATTCACATATGTGGTTCCTATAATTAAAAATGGTTTTGGGCTACGCAAACTGAAAGCAAAACCAACAAAATTAAAAACAGAGCAGTTTTGAGCTCTCTAAACTTCATGTTAGTGTTTTTTGCTGCTGCTCCTCTCTCTTTCTCTCGTTTAGTCAGTTTTCAGCGGTACATGCAATATCTTTTTACAGCATTGTCGTGCCCTGTTATAAATAGTAGAGTACAACAGGAAAGCACAATAAACCAGAAGCCTATTTCAATAATTATATATTCTGTTATTTTCGTTCAAGTTCGTTTTGAGATCAGGTCTTCTTGTCTTTAGGATCCTGGATGTTGCCTTTTAAGACATTTTGATTTAGCCATTAATTCAGAATTTTTTCATTTTTTCTACATTCTACCTGCACTTTTTTCAGATTGCCTTTCGTTTTCGCGATTTCAGTGATGGGAACTCAATCATTTCAGTGGGATTGTCTTAAACTCGCTGCCAGCTATGACCTTCCGCCATGACTGGGATAAGTGGCCCCGGATATGTAAATTTGAATGTGGTATGCATGTTACACCTAAATTACATGGTCTAATAACTTTTAAGGCAAGTGCTACCTGCCTTGTTTAAGTCCTTTCTTAAGGCCAGGGCGTTGACAAATGTGTTGCGCGCTATTGAACGTTTCTATTCAACAGCATTGCAAGCAACCCAATTTTTCTCCTGCTCTGCTTGTTATGGGTAGTAGTGATAACGAGTTCAACTTACAGGCTCCCCAGCTCAGTGTTGTTTGAGAAAACATCGGGAGGCAAGTTCTGTAACTGATTGTCTGACAAATCCCTAACAAGAAAAACATCAAAGTAAGTAGTTAGAGCCCAGTGGTATCGGTAATTTATCCAGGGTGTTTGACTGGGGAGGATATTTCTAAAAGGTCATCTTTAACGTCTTGCAAAAAGCGTTTGTCGGTTAAAGTTGATAGAAGATGGTATAAGCTGTAAGATCTTGCAGTCTGTCAACAATTCGACTACCATTCCTCTTAAGCACTTAATGACTGGCAACAATTCGGCTACTATTCATCAATGAGTTCTTAATAACTAGCCCCAAGGGAAACAGAAAGTTATGTTTCCCCGTATCCTTCAATATTACCAGAAAACAACACGCTCACTGTTTCCTATAGGGCCAGTCATTAAGTGTTTTGTACTAATATCTCCCCACTCAAAAACGCTACATGAAATGTCTTGTATAAGGAGGTATAATAAACCTTTATAGATAGTGTGTACCGAAAGGTATACTGATGTATACTGAAGTACATGTATAAGGCCTGTACAATGATCAGTATACATCTGAATCCTTATACTAATGTAGACTGTCTTGTGGAGAGTACCTTATTACCTGGTGTAAGGGAACCTTATATGAGTTGACAAAGTATACGTAATTCAACTTGTTTGTTCTATTGCATCATAACTGAAGGAAATGAAGGCTCTGGTTCCTGAAAATAGAGCTGTCATGAAAAATGTACCCAGTGGTAATGAGTGCTTCTTACGGAAGAACTTACTTAGCGAACATGACGGCATGTGAAGAAAGATTCATGTCAAATAAACGACTATTAATCGAAGCTCCTATTGTGGATTTTGTACAGGTATTATGCATTGCGTAAATACATCAATAACGCATCTTAACGCTTCTTTAGACCAGAGGGAGCGGGGGAAATCGGACCTATTCTTTATGCTAATGCGTAAAGATATCCATAACGCATCTGTACGCTCGACCGGCTTTTACGCATTGCGCAAAAATACCAATAAGTACAGCGTGAAATGAGTAATTTCGTGGAATAAACGTCAAATTCTTCGACACTCTGTGTGTCCGAGATCAGGAACGTGACTTGTCGGGAAACTTGACGTGCAGGAGAGTGCCTTGTTCCTGATACGTCAATTGCGGCGTGGCCGAAAAAATCATGGCGCAGGTACATCACGTGCGGCGTTTCAAGGGTCAGGAGCTGATATTTAACGGCACGCGGTTTTAGTTTACTCGGCGACATAAATTCAGGGCACTCCTTTCTGGTTACGCGAGTTGTTTGTTCATTTCAGAATGTTCAAGTCAGTGACAATGCGCGAAGATCTTTACTGCACTTACATCATTATTTTTAACGCCGTTGGTGTATTCTGTTCAGAATCTTGCACTGAGAGACGAAAGTTTGAAAATTGATATCAAATGAACAGCAAGAAAAACGCATGCATACGTCATCCAACAGAGAGCTAACGTCAAACTTTCTAATAAAGTTGTTTAAAGTTTTGCAGATGTGATATTTTTAGGTAGTTTTCTCCATAATATTACACTTAGACGCATTTTTGCTCCACTATAAGCATTGCGTTAGTGAAGTGTAGCCTTGGAGCTAAGATTGGCTCATAGCTGCCGGAGCTTATCCCGGTTTCGATAACATGAAGCGGCTAGAAGTATTTTTACTTCCCCCTGGACGGGATGCTACTCCATCGCAAGTCATTCCCCCGCATTTTTTTTAGGTTTCCCCAACAATTCGCAGGTACCCATTTATACACCTGGGCGGAGAGAGGCACTGTGAGTGTTTTGCCCAAGAACACAACACGACAACCCCGGCCAGGGCTTGAACCCGGACCGCTCACTCCGGAGTCGAGCGCACTTACTATGGGGGCACCACGCCTCCCACTAACATTGCGCTAAGGTATCAATAATTCATCTTTAAATGCTTTACGGATCGTATCAAAGCATCAATAACACATCTTTACGATGCTTTACGGATCGCGTAATTTCGTCATAATGCATATTAATGCTTCTTAAACTTTGAGTAAAGGGATCTATAACAGAAGGCTAAATAACATTTTTAATCATTTCTGAGTACAATATTTTTTTAAAATAAAGTCTTTACATGAAGTGCTAGAAAAAAAGGAAAAAAACTATGGTTATTTAGGACTTGTATTAAGAAACTGGTTCATCAACGGCTTGTGGAAAGTAGAGAATGATGGTAAGTTCCGTTGGGATAAACCAGTCACAATTTACTTAACAACCCTCAATTTACCTAGAAAGCCTCGGACGACTTCGACTATTCTCGTTCCTAGTGCTACTCGTCTTAAAATGTCTTTGACGAGTAGCTCTGGACGCGCTAAAAACTCAAAAATTACAAAGCACTACGCATTCCCTTTTACTTCCGGTGCTGAAGGGGCAACTCTCGCTGGCGCTCTTTTAAAAAAAAAAACAAACAAACAAACAAAACAAAACAAGACAAAACAAGTGGCCACCCTTTCCGATCAATCCGAAGAAATGGTAAACGTATCCCTGTAAGCAAAGCAGATCATCACCTGCAACGATGTCGTTCTCGATCGTAGTCATCGTTTTTTGATGAAACACCCAAAAAAATGAGGGGATACGTTTAAAACTCTGAGAATTCAACCTGCTACCACTTAACTAAGAAATTATAAAATCAAATTGGAATTGGCAGGTGATCAGTTTCACTTCAAGAAAAGCTGAAGAAGAAGCCTTTAGCCAGGTTAAAGAGCAAGGAGATTCTAGCAATCCAAAATGTTACGACAATAAATTTCCAAAATGAGTCAAAGGTCCCTGTTGTAATGTTCTGCTGTATATTGCGGCATTCTCCGAACCTGTGGGATGCGATGTTTTATCTTGTTCGGTATTTTAATTAAAAAGTATTCTCCAAGTCCGTCAACGTATTTCGAGCCTTTGCAGGTCTCTGATCTGAAAAGAGTAAGTCACTTTTTGCTAATTATCAGTCAAGACACCAATGGATGTTACTTATTTTGTTTATTTAGTCTAAATCAAAGGTTACAAATTTATAATGGCCATTTCCGTGTTATTTGCTCTAAACTTCTCATACAGAGTAGTGGTTGCGGTATGACATCCAGTTTTGACTCGGCCGATTGACGCGGTGCGATATTTAATTTGGCGACTTCTTTGTATACGGATATTATGGTATTTTTCGACATTTTTGAGGAAGTTGTGGTGGTCAGAACCCCCCTAATGTCCCCCTCCTGAAACTCACCACAAGAATCTTACCGTTGTACGGGTCAAGCAACTACATGTACCTCGATCGATGAGAAAAATCACTTTTTGTAAGATGGCCACAGAGTCGTCTTGGAAGACCTCCCCACTGATTGGCCAGAAAAATATTTTTCTGGTCAATCAGCAGGAAGAATTTCGAACGCTTGTAGAACTGGTTCGGTAAGTCAGAGTAATTCCCACGGGCTCTCTCGGTCCTGAAGTACACTTTTTCCCGAGAATATCCCTCGGCCGAACACAGCGCATCTTCACGACTAGCTTTTTCTGGGTCTCCTAGGATGACCGTCACGGAACTGGCCATACAATAAGGCAAATTTACAAGCATTTAAGCTTGAAAGATGCATGGCGAGTCGAGAACTCTTAATCAGACGAAGAAGATCAAAGAATTTGCCAGGAAATTATATTTAAAGCTGATTCAAAATTTATTACTGAAAAAAAAAAAAAAAAAAAAAAAAAACACTGAAATAAATCGTAAATAACCAGATAACGAGACATGATCAGGCTGCAGAGACTTTTAAAAAGTGTTTGTCAGTTTATATTCTTATTATGCCATATAGAATAAGAAAAACAACGTGCAGAGTTTATTGTTAATGAAATGAGGTTGCTCTCTTTTCGATCTCTCTGTCAGTTCACATTAAGTCAAGAATAGGTCGTTTGTAAATGTTTCAGAAACTTTTTACTTGACATTTGCTCAAGGAAAATCTCTTTGGGGAAATTGCTTTCTGGGAGCCTTTTCCGCGCCTGAATACGTTATTTAAAGCGCTCACTCGTTGCTATGTGACGTCACACTGGCAGCGATGGGTCGTTCACGAATCAATACAGGAAACAGTGGAGTCACTCCCTCCGTCTTGTACACTCCGTAGTTTCTACCCTTCGCATTTTCCACACTCCGCAGTTTGCTCACTCCTCATTTTCCAAACTCGTCATTTTCTACACTTCGCAAATTCTACACTCAGCAATCCACGTATTTCACCGAACCCTCTTCTCGCTACAATTTTCTCCATTTAAGTCTTTGTTTCGCTCTCAAGTCGACCGCAGAAAACTAAGAAGAGCTTTCTTTCAGGATCTGTGGGAAGTCTTTCTCCAAATTTACGCCCAACACTGTATCGGTAAAGGAATTTTACTTTGGCCCAAAAGCAAGATCAGTTGCGTGCATTGCAGATGGCCTAGGAGAAATCGGGTATATTAGCTATAAAAATGTACGATATACCTTGGATAAGTCCGCCGTGAAAATTGATCGACGAGTATCATTTCCTTGCGCTCATTTTCCAGCTTGCAATTTCCTCGGCTTCTTTGAAAATATTTTGCTGAAAGAGGGAGACATTGGGCTTTGCGGTTTTGCGGTAATTTCAAAATACGGTATTATTTCCGTGTTATTTGCTCTAAACTTGACATACAGAGTGGTGGTTACGGTATGACATCCAGTTTCAACTCGTCCGATTGACGCGTTGCGATATTTGGAGATTTTTGTATGTGATATTGCAGTATTTGCGGAAATTTTTTGAGGTAGTTGCGGTGCTCTGAACCAGCCCCCCTCCCCCTAATGTCCCCCTCCTGAAACTCTCCACGAGAATCTTCACGTTAAACGGGTCAAGCAACTACATGTACCTCGATCGATGAGAAAAACCACTTTGTGTAAGATGGCGACAGAGTGGTCTTGCAAGACCTCCCCCCTGATTGGCCAGAAAAAAAAAATATATATTTTTTTTCTGGATATTTTTCTGTCCATTCAGCGGAAAGGATTTCCAATTCTTCGGGAACTGAAGTTTGAAAATTGATATCAAATGAACAGCAAGAAAAACGCATGCATACGTCATCCAACAGAGAGCTAACGTCAAACTTTCTAATAAAGTTGTTTAAAGTTTTGCAGATGTGATATTTTTAGGTAGTTTTCTCCATAATATTACACTTAGACGCATTTTTGCTCCACTATAAGCATTGCGTTAGTGAAGTGTAGCCTTGGAGCTAAGATTGGCTCATAGCTGCCGGAGCTTATCCCGGTTTCGATAACATGAAGCGGCTAGAAGTATTTTTACTTCCCCCTGGACGGGATGCTACTCCATCGCAAGTCATTCCCCCGCATTTTTTTTAGGTTTCCCCAACAATTCGCAGGTACCCATTTATACACCTGGGCGGAGAGAGGCACTGTGAGTGTTTTGCCCAAGAACACAACACGACAACCCCGGCCAGGGCTTGAACCCGGACCGCTCACTCCGGAGTCGAGCGCACTTACTATGGGGGCACCACGCCTCCCACTAACATTGCGCTAAGGTATCAATAATTCATCTTTAAATGCTTTACGGATCGTATCAAAGCATCAATAACACATCTTTACGATGCTTTACGGATCGCGTAATTTCGTCATAATGCATATTAATGCTTCTTAAACTTTGAGTAAAGGGATCTATAACAGAAGGCTAAATAACATTTTTAATCATTTCTGAGTACAATATTTTTTTAAAATAAAGTCTTTACATGAAGTGCTAGAAAAAAAGGAAAAAAACTATGGTTATTTAGGACTTGTATTAAGAAACTGGTTCATCAACGGCTTGTGGAAAGTAGAGTAGTAGTTGCGGTGCTCTGAACCAGCCCCCCTCCCCCTAATGTCCCCCTCCTGAAACTCTCCACGAGAATCTTCACGTTAAACGGGTCAAGCAACTACATGTACCTCGATCGATGAGAAAAACCACTTTGTGTAAGATGGCGACAGAGTGGTCTTGCAAGACCTCCCCCCTGATTGGCCAGAAAAAAAAAAATATATATTTTTTTTCTGGATATTTTTCTGTCCATTCAGCGGAAAGGATTTCCAATTCTTCGGGAACTGGTTCCCACGGGCTCTCTCGCTCCTAAAGTACACTTTTGCCCGAAAACATCCCTCGGCCGAACATATCACATCCTAGCGACTAGCTGCCGCAGGGTCTCCGAGGATCACCCTCACGGAACTAGGCATACAATAAAGTAAATTCACAAGCTTGAGATATATGACGAGTCGATAATTCTTAATTACACGAATTCGATCAAAGAATTTACCTGTAGATAGAATTTAAAACTGATTCAAAGTTTATTACTGCAAAAAACTACACTGAAATAGAACGTAAATAACCAGATTCAGTTGTTATTTAATTACCCTCATCACTCCTGATAATACATCCATTCCAAAATTCGACGATTTTATTTTCGGACAAAAGAATAGGTCAAAAAAAAGTCGTCCGAAATGTTTTTTTAGCGCCAGAATTATTTACAATGCAGTGTACAGTTGTTAAGAAGTTTCAAATCTCTTCGTTCTCTTTTTATGGTGTGAACTCTAGTTGAGACGTTACGGAGGTAAGTGACCACGAAGGTGACGCCGAGCACAACGTCCATAAAAAAAATATTCTATTTTTAACCTACGAATGTCGTGGTACTGTAAGGTCATTTACTTTCTTTATCATTGGCAAAAGCATGACGAGACTGAATCTGGGACAACGATAAATTTTAAACAAAAATTAAAAATGAGCCGTCTGCGATGAGTTAAACTCCCGAATTAATGAAGTATATTGCACAACTGATTAACGCGCGAGACGATTAGCGAAGTTTTGGTTGAAACATGTCGGTCCAATGCGGCCACCCCCAAAATTTGGAACTTGCCAAATTTTTTGCCAAATTTTTGCTTGCGAAAAATTGGAAGTAGACAAAATTGGCCCTAGAGCCACCCGGCCCGTAGCCAATCAGATTCTCTCTCGGTTTGCCAAATTTTCGCCCATGTTGAGGTGTAAGAACTGTATCATGCCCAGCCGAGCTTTTTTCCGGCAGCTTAGGTTCGGATCAAAATAGACAAAGTGTAAATTTCCATCTCAATGTTCTGTTTTGTAAAATTAAGACCAAAAATTAGTCATAAATATGACAAAACAATTGGATTTTCGTATATATCGATTATTTATTATCTTCTTTTAAAATTAAATTAAATTAGATTATTATAGATGAATTATTATATGGCTCTGTCTCACAAGGACTGGGAACTACCAAATTCACGAATTTGATTGGCTAAAATGAATATTGACCGCGGTCTAGATTTTCCCATCTAGACCGGCAGCTAGACAAGTTATGTTTTGAAGCGAAAAAGTTGCAAACTAAAATGCAAAATAATTCACTGTTTTCATCTAAGAATATTTATTTCTGTAAGCGCCAAAACACTGATGAGAAAAAAAAGTAAAGAGGACGAGCAAACTTTGGAAGAATTGAATTCGGCCGCTCATCACCGTTTGCAAGCAAACTGTCACTTAGTACAAACCAGTTACATTAAACGAATTAAATTGTTCTTGTTCTTTGCCATATAATAAACATCTTATTAACCGAGCTAAGTCGGTCTGTATGGGAGAATCTTGACCTCTGTCGTGTGTACAGACCTCACTGCGTTCGGTCTGTACTTACGA
>JAHPZR010000906.1:0-2500 GCA_019787425.1 Platygyra sinensis | reverse complement strand
GAAAAGAATTGACATTTTGACCAAGTGCCATATCTCGGAATTCCAAAATATTTTAGATTCTGACTGTATAAGGATAGGTCCTCCAGGATATGTAAAGTTTAGTTTGGGCAAATGAATAAGCAGTCGTCAAAACATTATTCAAATCGTACAGAAAAATCGAAATCACGCAAGTAGTCGAATGCGTGACTAAACATTACCACTGCATTGATAATTAATTAAATCCCTTCAATTCGAAATATCCGGATTACTAAAGCACAATGCAACATGAATATGTTCACCTTAGCCCAGATATGATATCTTGACTGTCAAACAACGTTTCGCTCCAGTCATTTCTTCAATGGCGTTCCGCTAAGTTTGAAAGTCGGGAACCTCTGTACCGGGCATCCGTCTGGTAGATTTGAATCACAAAGAGCGATTTTGCGAAGTTCCTATGCAACCTGTACCTTGGTGGCTCGTTGTACTGCTCGATAGAATCACTCAACCTGCTTTGAAGCAGAAATTGCCAGTAAGTGACGAACGAATACACTGTAAGCCGCCATCGATCGGGGGATCTCTAGTGATGTAATCTATTTTTAGAAACTGTGCGCGGCGCTATTTGCATATTCCTCGCATAGCCATGTGGCAAAATTCTTTGCAACGGGTAGGGGTGGGGATTTTTGTCTGCCAAAAACACAACAAGGAGCTATTTCTCAGAAAGAAATAGTGTTTCGTTTCCGGAAAGATATCCCAGGCTCAGAAAGGTTCGTGTTTTGATATCTTGTGCATGAGAAGACCCGGGGTGAGATCGATTTGTGCTAATGCACTGCGTTGTGATTCGCTCAGTTGCCAGAGCTTGGGTTTTTCGTCGAGGAGGGATATAGTACTGAAACTATGGTAGAAACGGAAGAACCATAAATTAATTCAAGTTTTCTACACACTCCCCCACTTCGAAATGTATTTATTTGTGATACTTTCCTGTAACTCTGCCCAGCGAGAGAGGGGTACTCCCTGATATGGGTATAGGTATGTCCAGCCTGAGAGGGTATGTTTTTTTTGAGACATTTAGGTCAGAAATAGAGTATCGAATTTGGTCATTTCGGGCTCAAACTGGGCATGGTTTTTGCATTTTAGTCTTGAATTTGGTATGTTCAGTCTTTATAAAAGAAGCTAGTTTTTCATCATTATCGATAAGACCAGGAATAAGACAAGGCTGAAAAATCGCAGATATTGGTCTTAATTAAGCAGGGTAAATGCTTCGGGAAGCGGCCGCACGGCCCCGCCAATTTTTCGTAGATTTAAAAGTATTGTTTGTGAGGCTAAATAGAATTTGACGCATAATTTTTCCATTTCTGTGGCAGGCAGTACTTGATTCGAATGCCTACTGCGGCACTCTTCGCTTTGTTGTCGTTGATGCAATATATTTTTCTTTTTAAAAACGACGTGTTAAGTGTGGCGAGAGTTATGCAAATTATTTACACAGTCCACCTTCAGTTTATATAAGAAGCCAAAATACAATTGCTATCGGTGTTTTTATGGAAACCAGCTCAGCCACGGTCAAAACAAAAAGTTTGTTATTTCTAAAAGCTTATAAAAGGACGCGTTCCACAAGAAGTGAAGTTTCTCAAATTGTGGCGGAACATTTTACAAATTTAATTAAATCTATAAAAGTCGACACCTTTTCAGAAAGCCATATTGTACCTCTTTTACAATTTAGCAAGGTTAATTAAAATACAATTTGATGAATTAGTTACCTTCCACATGTACAGTTTATCGTTTCTGTCAGTAGTATCGTCCAAGCGTTCCAAGTGCGTATTCTTTTTCCGTAAGCATCCACAGAAAATAGGCGGATTGTTATTCCTGACAAGTCCAATTTGACCAAAGTTATGTCGCCGTTGTGACCTTAATCACATTTAAATCAAGCAAGAAAATAGATATCTTCGTTTCTTTAGAATCACATCGTTCCAGTCTGACTTAAAACATGTAAGCCTCCAGTTATTTTCTGCCTTTATGATATCTTAAGTTCCTTTTGTTTCCGTGACTCGAAATTAAATTTAGTTTCAACAGGATATTTTTGCTGCGCATGTTTATCTTGTGAATTACAAGCGTTACATAACTCTCATGCTATGTCAATAAATCACTCTAAAACGAAAAACAGTGCCATTTCTTTGCTGAACTAAACAAAACTAACGGCTTCAATCGGCTTAAAATATCTCATTGGGGGTCAAATCGCGTGGTGTGGCGGCGTCTCTTCCTCGAAAATATATTTCCCTTTCACTATCACTGCGATTGGAAGCCCAGTTTGTAGTTTCCTTGTGTAATAAACCGATAAAGAGAGTTTCAATCGATAATTCCCCATTTTGTACAGGGCAACAATTGAAATGTTGCATTTCGATGCACAGAATTTTGGCGGGAATTTTGCCGTCGTATTTACATCTACAATTACGAACTTTACTCTGATTGGATATTACCTCTACTATGTAAATAGTTCACCCCTGAACTGAAAACAATACCGTTTCGTTTC
>JAHPZR010000903.1:92500-95906 GCA_019787425.1 Platygyra sinensis | reverse complement strand
GACAGTGGATTAGCAATAACTTGCACAGAGTATTCAACAGACATATTGGAAATATTATTGTAGCAGTACAGAGTGAAGTTGCTAAATCCAACATGGCTAAATCCACGAGAAATGGTTTCACCGATTTTCTTTGAGCTGAAGTCATCTTTGAGCTGAAGTCATACCTATCTGTATGCAGACGACACAACAATATACTGTATTGCAGAAACGATGGATTTGCTAACAAACACTCTAAATCATGCCCTAGCTGAACTTCAGAAATGGTGCGAAAGGTATTTGATGGTACCACATCCAGAAAAATGTAAGGCGATGATCGTGCAGCGGCAATCATCATTCATTGGCCCTATCCAAGCTCTTCGTCTTGGCAAGAACATTATAAAATGGACAACTTCGGAAAGACTCCTTGGAGTACAAGTCGACGATAAGTTATCTTGGTCAGATCATGCCGTAAACGTAGCGAAGTCCTTCGCGTCCAAGCTAAGTCTACTCCGATGCATGCGTTTCCTCCCTCGAAAGCAATTGGAAGACTTCTACACAAAGGTGATACTGCCATCAGTTACGTACGGTCTGATAGTGTAGGGATCGTGCAACAAGACGCACTTAAACAACCTGGAGAAACTCCATGCAAGGGCTGGACGAATTGTTTACGGATTGCCATGGGACATAAGTGCTGAAGATGTATTAACGCGAACTGGATGGGATAGTTTGGAAACAATGTATAAAGTGCGACTAACAGAGTTTGTCTTCAAATGTATGAAAGGTTTCACCGTTACGGAATTTAAAGATCTATTTGTACAAAGGAATTCAGGCCGTAGAAGAAATGAGGACATCATTCTTCCCAGACCTGAAACAAATTTTATTAGGAACTCCATACGTTCTAGAGGAGCAATTGCATGGAATAGTTTATCGAACAAGGAAACAACGGCTAAAACCTTGAAAGATTTTAAACGCCGTCTTCGAAAATTTGACACTGATGAAATAAACTTCCAACCAATGTTAGCTATAACTAAAAACAGAATCCCTGGGTACAAATATTTCTGACAGGCTTTATTTTATTTTTAATTCTTAATTGTAGATTGTATATATGTTTTAGTAATTTTTATTTCTCCGTAATTATTGTTTGCACGACCCCACCAGCGATGCTGATCTTTTTATCGTGTTGAAATAAAGTTATTACTTACTTCTTCTTAGGTGGTTGTTTAAAAACCCAAGTACAGCCGACATCAGTACCCCGGGTCACGCTTGAATTGAAACACGTTTGGGCGTTTCTGTAAGCAAACTCTCCGTTACACATATTTACCTTTAAACCCTTGATTGGTTGGCGTACGAAAATACTAAGGGTGCGGCGCTCTTTAGAAACAAGATTGTATGCAGTTACCACAAACGGAAAATATCCGGTAAAATGTTTTAATGAAAAGCTCCACCTTCTGTGGTGGTGTTGTTTTTGAGGTAAGGTGATTGCAATTCGGCATTTAAACTTGAGTTGGGAATGTACCATTCGCACGAAACGTTAGTGCCCCCTGTAACTTTTGCAGTGATGACTTCTGTCGAGTTTACTTCAATATATATCGGTCCAGGTGTGTCTAGTTGTGCAATCGCATTTTGCACTGCGATAAAAGATAGAAAGGTGAGAGCTTTGCTGTCGTTGTTTGAGCTTATAGCGTTAAGGAAAGTCGACATCAGGGAATACAGCCTAACGGGTGTCGAACAGGAAATAGCGAGTTCGGCTTCGACTTCCACAGAGCTGTGTAATTTTACGCGAAAGGAGACGTTCGAGGCTACGCCATTCTTGATGGTTAATCTCAAGTTGAACACATCCTGCGCCGGAAAAAAATAACTACCTGCATCTTGCCCAGCGGTAATTTTCTGAATGGCAACACCGGAATTGTTTCTGTAAAACCCTGCTGTGTCTCCTTCATGTGTAATAAACCTCTGTTCCGGTGGTATGACTATCAAGTTATATCCCACCGTAAGATTGGTTGAAAGCTCTACACTCTACTGATGGTACGCCCGCAAGACATGATGGATGGTTTCTGCCAATAAATTAATTTGATGCATACTTGATTGCAGCCACCGCTAGCTGGAGTCCAATTCCCACAAGAGGAGTGCTTATAGCTGCTTCCAGTGCATTTCGTCAAGTTCAAAACTGCTCTGTAAATCTATTAAAAAAGGGATAAATAAATACAAACTACGCAGCTCAGTTACACCGGAGATGCGATAACATTGAGGCCTCCCCCCTCCATCTCTACCAGGGAAGCTTAGATGTAACCAATGCTACCAACTTCCTTATAGCGGAGCTCCGGCGGCCCAAGGCCGCCAAGCGGAGCCCCATACCCATATAAGGAAACTGAAGGAAACCCATGAATTGATTTTCTCATGTGTATCATGGCTAGCGGTATTGCTCGTGAGCGTGCACCACGACGACGACGACGACGGAGTCGCGCAACATGGCAGCCCTACTCCAAATAATAGGTTGACAGAGATATGCAGTCTTGATTTACCGTGTACTTCTTTGATATTGAACATCCATCAATTAATTGTCAATTATGATCAATTAACATTTTTACGATAACTGCAGAAATTCACGCGCGCTCATTGGCTAATTTTTATTGTCCATATACGGACAGACACATGAATTTAAAATTCATGCGACGCGTCAGCGAGCGAGAGCCGGCAATTCGACAACTTGTTATCGTAAAAAACAAATTGAAGTCAGTTTTTAATGCGTTTCTCCTTTTATTGATAATGAATTTCGCCATAACATTGTCAAAGTAGTCTGCGGATCCACTCGGCTATCGCCTCGTGGATCCACAGCTACTTTGACAATGTGATGACGAAATTCACGATCAATAACAGGACAGACGCATAAAAAACTGACGTCAATTTGTTAACTGTCAAAACAAGGTATCCGCTGACCAGTATCATGTGACCATATCGCGGGCTCAAGTATACAACTCATCGAGATCACGTGTTTTTTCGAAGTTGACCGCTGACCAAATACTGGTTTTTTGATTTGATCGCGGGCTCAAGTCAGATTTACTTGTAGAAAACAGGGCAGGATTGTTTGGAAGCCGGTTGATGCAAGCCCATCATTATAATTTATTCAAATTATAGCTTTTTCCTCTATACAAATGTTTTTTGCGACTATGAAACTCACAACAGAAACCCGAACAATAAACAGAAAACATCACCGCAAAGTTACAAAACTCAAATCAAAATTTTACCTTTTTCTGGGCTAGCTTAATCGGACACTGAACAACCCGGCCAAGGAGCTACGCTTTTAGGCTGGCCTAAATCTATATATTATACCCTTGATATAAGCAGACAAGTCAATACTTTAAAGAAAACGACAACACTTTTAAGTTTGTAAGACATGTTTCGACAGAAACTTCTGTCATCTTCAGTA
>JAHPZR010000903.1:52500-90000 GCA_019787425.1 Platygyra sinensis | reverse complement strand
ATACCTAATCGTACCTTTGCGGTACGCTTCGGCGACATATCAGCTTTGAGTTTGATCGGGCCATGATTCGTACTTTGGCGAGACGTAGTCTAGCCAAAAGAAGGGATATTGAATGGCCTTTGCGAGTATGCGAACTGTGCGTTAATTCAGTTTTGCAAGCATGAGCAGTGATCAAGTTTGTCTTGTGCGACCTTGTGAGCAGCGAGCACTTTATACAAAATATAGATGGCGAGCAGCGAGCACTTCGTAAATTTCCCCTATTTTAGTCTACCTTTGCGAGTGCCTTTCGCGTCACTTTTAATAAAAGATCAGCAAAACGAGGAAGCATGTTTCCAAAACATTCACAGCGCGTGCGTACTTTCCCAATGTTTCCCAGTTTTGCTATTTAAAACATAACCTCATGCATCTAAACAAAATACAGGCGAATCTATTACGTCACAACCGTGTTTACATACTCTCATCCAAACACACTTATCGACCAATGAGAGCGCGC
This sequence comes from Platygyra sinensis, assembly GCA_019787425.1. NCBI lineage: Eukaryota > Metazoa > Cnidaria > Anthozoa > Scleractinia > Merulinidae > Platygyra > Platygyra sinensis. The sequence continues at coordinate 89,507 of JAHPZR010000903.1, read as the reverse complement.
GTAGTAGCTCAGTTACATATATAAACGGGGATCGAGCACAGTTTAACGATAATCCGAGCATACGAGAACTGAGTCGTAAAACTTTGTGAGCAGGACCAAGAGAGCACTCATCAAATTTTTCGAGCAATTCGAGCAAAGGCCAAATTTCTCGAGCACTTCATTATTGAATGGGCCATTAGACACCCCTAAAATACCCATGGCGAGACCAAAAAACCGTACCTCGCCTAAATTCGGCCAAGTGAGCCTGATATCTCAGTCATATTAGGTACGACAATGACTTGATATCTTAGGATATCAGGAATGTGGACACGGCCTTTGACTGACTAGTTGAGAATTTGGGTACGGTAAGGTTCAAACCCATACCGCACCCTAGACTTTGCGACTTCCTTTGTACGACATAGATACCTATGACAGTTTAGATGGGAGACCGTTTTCGACTTACTCTTGCTTCGCAGCGCTCATAGGCCCGCATAAGACAAAATCAAACGTTATCTGTACCAGATTGTGCATATCTCTCCTTGAAAATTGCTGAGCGTACTCTCACGAACGTACATCAAATAAAGAGCAATGCCATCCCGGAAACCACATTTAATGCCGCAGCAGCTTTTAATCTGCGGGCAAAAAACACCGAAGAGAGAAATGAGTCTGGGCGGTAGCTACAGTGAAAAGGCTTTTAAGTTCAGATTCAGTTAACTTAAGGTCAGGGTTGCCCTTGGAAATGTAATTGACCGCTAAGTCAATACACTCCTCAAGGGGTATGTTAGTAAAGAGACTTTCTACATCGAAAGACACCATAAATTTACCAAACATAGATAAAGATTGAATGTCCTGTACAAAAGTAAAAGTGTCAGTAGCACAATGTTCAGTTGGAATGTGCGGCGATAAAAGATCGCAGAGATATTTAGCCAAGTTATAATTATATGTTCCAATAGAAGACACAATGGGGCGAAATGGCGGAGTAGAGTTGGGTCCACGATCCTTGTGTAATTTGGGGAGGCCATAAATTCTTGGTGGTTGGGAGCCCTTGGGATAGATGTTATCGTATACTGTGTTATCAAGATGGCCATCTTTCTTCAATTTTCGGAGGAGACGTTGCAGTCTACCTTCTCTAGATAAGGTTGGATCTTCCTTGATGGGCCGGAATTTAGTGGGGTCATTGATAATTTTAAGGATACCTTGATCGTAATCCGATCGGTCCAAGACGACCACACCATTCCCTTTGTTCGGTTTTAAAATGACAATGTTTTGTTCTTCCTTATTTCCTTAAGAACCCTGATTTTTGTGAGGTCTGCAGGCGTTGGACGGTATGAAGAGACATACGTGCATGTGGGCTAAATGGGAGAGATTTCGCATGTGCGGGCTGTAATGCCTGTTATGTGGGCGAAACAACCCGGCATTTTTCCACACGCGTGCGTGAGCACTTAGTGAGTGATTGGGCCTCACACATTTTCAAACACCTTCAGAATTCTGAACATTGCCGCGCCTTGTGTTCGGTAAACTTTTTTCACATTTTAGATCACGCCTCTACGGGTTTCCAACTTAAGATAAAAGAGGCATTTCATATTCACAGACAACAACCTTCCTTGAATCAGCAATTATATCATGTAATCTGAAACTATCCTTGTAATTCTCACTTTGACACGTTTTTTGTACATTCCGTCGTTACTAGCATAATCACGCTGGGCACGCGCGCCATCAAAACTGCCGGGTTCGCTGTGTGCAACATTTTTGGGCCCGTGAAGTTGGGAGACTGGGCTCAAATAATATTTTCCGTGCGTTGTCGAGATCAGCCGTTTTTTACGAAGCCTAACGACGATGTAGTTCGATTGATCGTCGATTTGGCGCCAATTTTGCATTCTACGGGGTGAGAGCTTCACCTAGATACCAAACATGGCCGAACTTCTCACTACGGTCATTGCAGGTATGTCCCCACTCGAGATCTTGTTTTTGCTTAATCGTATCGCTAACTAACAGTTGCTAATATTTGGCTTCATATAACTTTCGTCTGTCCACAGGAAGAGTACAGATCTCTACCAAGAACCGAGGAAATACGATGGAAGAAGAAACCTATGTTTTTAAATTTTCGGTTTACACAACCGAATAACCGTGCGACGGCTGCAAAGAGCGAGCTATTTGGTCTATTTTGTACAGCGACCTGTGGGAAAATATCGCACTTTTTAAACAAGAGGCAAAAGGATATTTAAAGGGCTTTACGAACAACACGCTTGAGGGAACGATTCATTTTCCATTTTGGGTGAATCATCACTCGACATAGGAGCAGTGTTAAAAGACGAAGCCTGTGAACAGGAAGATACCAGGAAAAGGCAAAGCAAAAGTTCTTATTTCGAGCATCGAGGAATCCAAACTGAACTACAACTACTCGTCAGTTAAAGTAAACAAAAGAATTCAGAACCATGACACACTGAAGATTGGACGTCATAAACATTAACCATATGGTTCGAAGGAAGGCTAAAGTTTACAGCAGGTTTAATGTTGGAGTTTTTCTGAAAGAGAAAAGGCGTTTAAGAGATGAAGCTGCCAAGGCTCACAAAGTTCTAGTGAAGCAAAAGGCTAAATTATCAAACCTTATTCGGAAAGTAAGTATTCCACCCCACCCCCCCCCCCCCCCTCCCCTTCCACACACAGAAAAATATTTTTTTTTCAACTATTCACTTACATACTTCTTAGAGGGAAAATATATCAACATGTTATAATTAAGCTGGCACCCAGGTCTGTGCTTTTGTAATTAAAATATTTCACTTACAAGCCTTATAGATTTGTGTCTATTGACATTCCCTCTTATGATAAGAAAACAAAAAACAAAAACAAAAACAGAAAGCTAGACTATACTGGCAAGGACACAGAGGGAAAATTGTCAAATTCTTTTACATTTGCTGTAAACTTATCTGCATTTTCATATAGTGCAGTTGCAGAGTGAGCTGCTTTGACTTAACTTAATGACTACAGACAAGGATAACCAACTTACTAAGGATTTATTAATGAGCTAAGTGATATGAATGTTTTGTTTCATTTTATCCTTGGCTCAATATGTATTTTCCTTAATGTTTTTGTTTATAGCAATGAGCTAATACAAAGTGAAATTATTGAGCCCATGATCAATTTCAACTCCAGCATATACAAGCATGTACCAGAATTGAATAATTTCACATTTTCTGCCTCTTTAAAGGTAGATGAGGTGTCTGAGGACATACAAGAATTGGGAGAACACTTGCCTGAAGCTGGCACAGCTGTCCCTCAAAAAGAGAAGGCCTTTCTATCCAGGCAGTCTATTGAGGCAAGACGCAAAAACCCGACTGTCCTCCCTTCTGATGATAAGAGGGGGCCATCTTCAACAGTGGGGACACAAAGAAGGTCAGAGACATACCAAGCAGCCAAAGAAATACATGGGGCTGACTTAAATGATAATACTCCTGCATACATAGGTCTTCTTAGTACAGCTGAGAAAAGATGCCCTACAAAGATACTAGTTGACTTTATGTCAAAAAGTAAGAAGTTTTCCAAAAAGGTTTTTCCTAAACTTTATAAGAATGCTGCAGAACAATTTGAAACTTCAGACATAAACACTCTTAGAAGTGTTTCAGTTTTCTATTCCAAAGGGGTAATGGGTAAGAAAAAGTACAGATCTGTGTACAGATCTCTTTCAATGACTACCAATCCTAAGAGAAAAACCAAAACAACACGCATTCAAGTAATGTCGTGTTCCTTACCTCGGTTAGTTCCCTATAACAAACTTATCAAGTTTCTCAATGAAGTTGACATAGGAACCTTAAAGAGTGTAAGGGAGAGCTTCTGCTCTGATTTGGAACCTGAGGATCAGGTTGATGGCTGTTACAGAAATTTAACAGAATGTCTTGTTAGATTAGCATCTTTCTACCTGACAACATTGAAAGCTGAAGATTTTGATTGGTTTGGGGAACCAAATACTTTCCAAATAGCCATTGGTGGAGATGGAGCCCCTTTTGGAAAATTTGACCAGTCTTGTGCCTGGCTCATTAGTTTTTTAAATGTGGGTCACAGGGTTTTGAGTAATGAGGATAACTTTTTGATCTTTGGAAGTAACTGCTCAGAACAAAGTACTGCAGCTAAAAGGTACATTGCAATGGTTGCTAAGGAGATGGAGCAAATAGAGAAAGGCTCTTTTAATGTCAACAATACCATCATTAAATTTAAGTTTTCAGAATTCCCCAATGACATGAAAATGTTGGCTTTTCTGGCTGGGGAGCTTCCAAACAGTGCCAAGTATTTTTCAACATTTGCTGACATTTCAACTGGTGAACTGCTTGATGTAAACAAATCATTTGGCCCAGAACCCCATAATGATTTCAGACCATGGCAATATCATAAAAGATTATCTGTTGCTAAGAAAGTTGGTGACCTCAAGGATAAATTAAACAAGACTCAGTTAGCTCCCAACACTAAACGCAGCAAAATAACAGCATTTATTGCTTCTAGTAAGAGTAGGCAAGAGTTTGAGCCACTCATTGGTAAATTCATTGACAGAGCACATGTAGATCCTTTGCATCTAAAGAATAATGCCTGCCAGCATATTCACAAAATAATGTTGCATGAAGCTATCCAAAAGTCTGCCCTGGGAAGTAATGTAACAAATATGAGTGAGGTACCTAGTGATTCTCCATTTTCCAAGTTTGTACGGGCACTGAAATCTAAATGCCAGCTTTCACGCTTAGCAAACAAAGTTACAAGGTGGTTCAATGAAACAAAGGCAGATGGGAAAGACCTTGAGTATAGATTTACAGGCAGAGATTCAAGGATGTATTTACACAATTTTATGCATCTAATTGTGTCTTTGGAGTCCCCTGCAGACACTGCAAGGCAAACCTTCAGACTGCACACTTTTGGATTTGTGTGTTTACAACTAAGAAATGCAGTGCCTTTATTCTGCAGAATCACTATCAATGATGATGAAATCAAAGGGCTGTCTTCTTACTGTACCAACTATTTCAGGGCTTACAGTTTGTTTATTGGGATAGTAACACCTACTGTATGGACAATAGGTCACATTGTCCCTGTGCATACTAAAGATGTTAAGTCCAAGTATGGAAAGGGTCTTTCAGTTACCTCAATGGAAGGGAGGGAAGCTAAACACATGGCTATTTCAAGGTACTCCCAAAACACCAACTATGGCATGAGATGGCAGCAGCACAATTCCTTTCTTTAATCTGGTTAAGGGAAAGGGGATATAACCTTGATAATCACATTCCTTCGAAGGACAAGTATGTCCCTAACAGAGTTGCCCTGAGCAACTTCTGTTTTTGTGGTTGCCCAAAGCCAGAGGTGTCAGAAAGGTGTGGGTATTGTTCACATCCACATAGGCAGGCTATATTGCTGTCTTGTCAATCAGGAAAGCTGGCTGCTGACAAGAAGCTCTTTACTTAAAGCAGTTTTTAACTCAAAGTGAAATCACTGCCCTTTAAAATGTGTAAATATAAAGCTTTGCATGTTGGACAATCAGAGTGCCTTTCAGAGGTTTTTGTACAGTTAATGCAACATTTCTCTTTGATGTGCAGTTAGATCTTAAAGTAGTTACATGCAAATCAATGTTAAAAATTTGGCATGAACTATTTCTTGTATAACTTGCATAAATAAGGTATCAAATACAAGTTTGTTGAATTTTATATTTTGATGCCTGTATTTATTTATATTTGTATATATTTGTATTTATTGACCATACATTCAGTACTTTTAATGTATATGAATAATTTATTATCATATTTCCATTGAATAACATGTATTTACAACAAGCTTTGTAATACATAGACCAGAAGTATTTATGCATACTTTACATGCATTGTAGTAAAGTATTACAATTTTCAATTTTCATTTGTCAAGAAAAAATGTTCAGAGGTTTTAAAAACCAATATTTATTTCCAATCTTGTAAACATTCAACAATTCAAGAATCTTATTAAAAGCATTTTTAACAGACTACAAAGTGTACATAACAAACTTAATCATGCAAAGGAAACCCATGTATGTTCCAGAAACCATAATGACATGAAACAGTCATTTGCCGCTTTGAATACTTGTAGCAAAGTTTGAATTCCTTAAACCTCGAAATAAGGACTTTTGCTTTGCCTTTTCCAGGTATCTTCCTTCTCAAATAACTTTTCAACTGTCCCATTGTTTTTCCAGTCAAAATTCGAAACATGTAAAAAACAGAAGGAGAATATGCAATTCTGATTGAGAGGCCCTTACGATTTCCTTCCATGTGTACATTGCTCCTTAGCTCATTATTTGTTGTGGTTGAAAAGGCCCTTTTAAGAGCCAAAAAAATTTCCTTTGGAATGTCACGGGTAAACTCCAAAAACCACGGTCTCCTAATTCTCTGACGAGCTGACAGCCTCCTGTAGATTAAATCCAACCATGTACACGCTTCTTCTTTTAACACTGCTCCTGTGTTGAGTGATGATTCACACAAAATGGCAAATGAATCGTTCCCTCGAGCATGTTGTTCGTAAAGCCCTTTTAGATATCTTTTTGCCTCTTGTTTAAAAAGTGCGATATTTTGCCCCAGGTCACTGCATTCTGTAAAACAATTGACAGCCGACTCTATAGCTTTAGTTTTTTGGTCGCTTTCCTCATCACTGGAGTCTTGTACCTCTTCAGTGTCACTACGAGTGACCTCTTCGAGAACATCCTCAAATGTTAGAGAAGCCGCCATTTTGAAATTTGTTTTGAATTTTGAAGCGCGCGTCCGCTGTCCTGAGATGCGATCACCCCGGCTTTTTTGATGGCGCGTGTGCCCAGCGTGAATTAGCATTTTTTCTCTCTTATAAATTCAACTTGTAATGCTTTGTACATTAATTCACTGAAGATGACAGAAGTTTCTGTCGAAACATGTATTACAAACTCAAAAGTGTTGTCATTTTCTTTAAAGTATTAACATTTTTTCTACCTTAAAGCTCTCATTTTTAAGAAGTTCCTCCATTTTGAAAGTACTTGTGTTTGCCAAAACTAAATGACTCAAAACGTCTTACCATAGGTCTTCTTTCGCTTAATTCACAGAACATGTTAGACCATGACACCATCGTAGTGTCTCTGACCATACTATATGTGATAACGATGATCCTGGCTTTGGCTGGCAACACATTGCTGATCTACATCGTGTGGAAAAAACCTGGAGCAAGAAGTCCGACAAGTTTTCTGTTTGTTAACATGGCGGTTGCTGACTTGATAGTTGCTGTGTTTCAGATGCCTGTTAGCATTACTCACTTCTATCTTTTCTCGTCTAGTAGCGTGCTCGGCGCTTTCAACTGCTGGTTTCTCTACTATGCTGTTTACGTCTCGTATCTCGCCTCCATTTTCTCCCTTATTGTAATGGCATTTGATCGATACTTCGCTGTTGTGTACCCTTTCCGGCGGAGCATTTGGTTCAGGAATCCTAAGATCATTACTCCAATTATTTGGATCTCATCCATGGCCTTGATGTCAATCGTACCAGTTGCCTTTAAACTCGACCAACGCAGGTGTCGAATCGAGATATCTCTAATTTTACCCTTTTATGCTTCTTTTTTTGCTGTTGGCTTTCTACTGCCCTTCGCTATCGTCTCAGTTCTGTACACCCTAGTTGCCCGAAAACTGTGGCTTCATGAAGTCCCTGTAGATCATAACGTAAGTGAAAGTCAACGAGAACAGGAAATCCCTAAGAAAAAAGTCATCCGAATGCTCATCATTGTTGTGGTGGTGTTTGTAGTCTGCTGGCTTCCAATGCACGTGTATCAGATGGACCAAGGCGTGAGCATAGCTGTGGGTGGGCCTGGGCTGATGTGGGATCCTTATGTAATTATCTACATTTGTTATTGGCTTAGCCAGGCTAACAGCGCCATAAACCCGTGGCTGTATATTGGTCTGAATGGAAAGATGAAAGCAGCTTTTAAAAACGTGATCCGATGCCGCCATGAAGAAGTTACTGGTCGAGGACAACCAACCTTAGCCTTAACCACCAGAAGGAACAGAGTGAATTCCACTAAAAACATATAATGATGGAAGCCAAAATGTAAAAGAAAAACAATTTGTCCTTCACGCAAAGTGAGCTACGTTTTTTCAAGAGCTCTTTGCTGGTTGCCAAAGTGTAATTACCAGTTTGTTTTTAAGAAATGTACTTTCAACTTGTTTCGTTGCTAGCAATTTACGTTACCATAAAGACTCACCTGTGGTTTGCTGTGATTAAATTCAAATGATATCGCCGAGCATCAGTAGCTGTACCGTCCAGGGTTTCCCGCCAAACCAAGAATACTAGTTTAGTGTACGGCACACTTAAGACATGTAATCTAACACAGCTGTTTTATTACTAGTAGGCTTTAGTAGAATTCTACTGGTATACTAATGTAAATGCTGCAATCTGATTGGCTGAGCTACTCGTATACTATCAGCCATTAGTATAAATCTACTAGCGTTCTATCACGAATGCCGTTCTCTGTTTGGCTACGCTACTCACTATCTATTATGTGATAGATAGTGAGTAGCGTAACAGTGTGCGCTTGTTAACAAAACGACGGCCTTTCTTGGCGTTTTCGAAGTGTAGAGAAGAGGATTTAGATTAAGTTTTGAACGACTAGTAGATTTATACTAAAACAATTAGATTATTCGCTCTCGATTTCTATCGCGCCATAACTATCAAGCTATAGAAAGCTCGAGCTCATAATCCAATTGTTAATTAGAGTACTGTGGCTGCCGGTCGTCCACGAAATGCGATGTTTTTATAGTTTTTCCGAAGTTTTGGAAGGTATTTTAGGTGTAAAGGGGTAATTAAATTCCTGAGAAGACTAAAAGAAGCACACTTACGGTTTCTTGATTTTAAAAACTTGAAGATATTGAAAAAGCGGGTACGCGCGGTAAACAACTGCAAATTTGCCAAAGACAGTTCAATACGTGTAACTTTGTTTAAGGGTAAAGTTCAGTAATGCGTGGGAAAATCATTGGAAACCATTATTTGCGTTAATTTCAGTTAGAATTCTACTTAAACAATTAGATTATTTGCTCTCGATTTCTATGAGGTCACCTCATACAAATCTGGAGCTCATAATCTAATTGTTAAGTAGAGCAGGAGCTCCCAACAAACCTTGTTAGGCTTACAGTGCCGGCTGAGAGCCCCTGTTACAACTTGACTGATACTTAGTAAACTAAACATATCATGGCGTTAGATAATACGTAATACGGAGCGTTCATATTTCGTCATCATTATAATTTTACAATTCCTGTTATATGTGGGTTACGGTTAAATTATGAACTCGTTATAGAGACGACACTACATATACATTTTGTCAGATCAGCTTTGTTTTGCTTACCATAATATATACAGTTATGAATAAATACTGTATACTTAAACACAATGATGCGAAGGGCCGCTAACCAGAATGATGTCGGTTTCCGTAGGCTCTGTAAAAGATCTGATCAGCCAAATATAGAAAGACTAGAAAACAATGATAAACAATGATGGGCAGTTTTCAACAACATGATGATGATATTCTGGATTTTTCCTGTTGCCCTTTGTCGCGCGTTTTGCATGTGGCATTGGCCAATCGGCAAAGAATTGGTTTGTAGATTTGAGGTCATCACCATCTGCATTTAGTGGGTATGAATGATCTGTCGACCAGCCGATTAACATAACTTGTTACACCGTGCTGGCGAGACTCAACAAGGTCGAAACAGCTGTCCACGGTTGCAATTCCTGGCTTTCAATCTAGACTCTGTCATGATTCAGATCTTACGTGTCAGCTGAAAACCGAGCCATTTCTCAGCTGAAAGTTGGTAGTTATACCAATTGTCAGTTATCGGTTTATCCTCATCCAGTCCCTCATTGTCATCACCAGAGAATCAGACAGACACTCAACTTCACCCTGGTCTTGATTTACAATAATAATTTTATAGCAGCATTGTAGTTCGCATGCTTCATTTCTTGGGTAGCAGGGACTTTTTCTCTGCTGGGGAGTTGGGCTCCAAGGCGGAGCGACAGGTGCTCTGTCTCTAACCAAGATCTTTATGTCAAGTGGATCAAAAGTTGGCTTAGGAAGAAGTAATTTTATTGTGTTCTTCAACCTCGTTCCCAGGGCCTTTCCCTGGCTAGAGAAAAGGCCCTGGAAACGAGGTTGTGTGCTCTTGACTCGTGCAGTTACAGACAGAACTCGAAAATTTTAATAACAGACTACTTGTCATATATGAATTACAGCCCATAGCATTTGAAAAAAAAAATCATCAACCTCGCTTAAGTAGGCTTACATACGTTACAACTTAAACTCTGAGGGCCTGGTTCTAACAGCGAGTCACAAAATGGAGATTCTTCATAATCAGAGAATAATCTCAGTTTTACTAATTAATGTCCCGTAACACTTATCCCCCAATACGGCCATTTCGACTTTAAGCAAACTGGTGTGTGAGCCAATGACTTCTTCTTCGAAGAGATTAACCAGCGCATTTAGATTGGTGCTAGGTGAACATCCGAAGCTCAGTATGTCCTGCAAATAACTTGAGAACACAATCATTGCCTGTACAGTGAAACAAGCTTGAAAATGCGTAAAATTGGAAGAAGAAAATAAAAAGAAGAAGAAGACGAAGAACAAGAACAAGAACAAGATGAAGAACAACAGCAACAACAACAATGAAAATGTCAATAAAGGATAAAGAACTTAATTAACTATGAGGCTCGTGTCTTCTTCAATCTAGGATATGCATTTTAACTCCAACTAAACATCAAGGATCTTTAAATCAGAACATCTCTTGACATCAAAACTGAAGACAACTCAGTTTGACAGTCCAACGGCGCTTTACGATTAATAACAACTGATACTCTGCAAGATCAGAAACAGAAAAAAATAGTCAGTATATCGACACAAAACTTGTCATAAACAGAAGATACCAGTTGTTAAAACTTTCAGTTTCTGGCGTTCGTTACACTAGGGTCACGTTAATCCGTCCATATGGATTATTCGTCTGCTTTTTTATGCGTGGAGGACGAATTGAGCATATGTTCGAGATGCAAAAAAAAAAAGAAGAAGATAGTTTGTCTTGACGCCGATCTGTCCTCTACTTGACTTCAGTGCTGCAAACACGTAAAAACTTCAGGACCCATAATTTGTCCGACACGCAGACGGATTATTCACCTTATTTTAAGACGCACTAAGGCAAATAGTACGTGTTAACGTGTAATCGGTCCTATGTCCGTTATTACACTGAGACGCATTGCGATAACGTATACGCGCTAAAACTCTCGCGCAAGTCCGTCTGGACGGAATGTGCCTCGGTTATAAAAATTGACAACAGAGGCAACAATTGTAAACGTATCGCTCCTTTGCCCCATCTACAAGTACGCTAGCTGCGAAATAGAGATTCATTCACAATATTACTTAAAGCGGGGAGATCATAGATCCATTTAATATCTCTCAATGTGATCTTACATCGATTGTGATCTATGCATCTATATAATGCATAACATCAACCGCATAACCTCAGAGGATGCTGCAACGATTTAAGATCGACTTTTGCGAACTTGCAATCGATGCGAATGAGATGGCTGATTGGCGATGTTGTATCTATTGATTAATGATCCAAGATCGCCAAACAACATCTGATGAATTGTTTTCTGCATTGGGCAACAAGTTGACACTGATATCTCACACGTAGAAAATAATCCTATGTCAAAACGTTAATTGACATTGCCGACTAATTCGAAACATAAAATGAGTAGAACCGTTTCTTTTTGAGATGATACGACCAAAAAAAAAAATGGAAGATCGATTACACATGCAGGCTAAAACAGTTCGGTATAATGGGGTCGAAGAAATGCCAAGTATTGGCCGGATTAATTTATTGATTTCATTCGAAAATGTCAGATTTCATTCGAAAAGTCAGTTTTAAAGGCATGTATTGATTAGAGCCTCAGCCCAGCCTTAATGAAGGCCTAAAATTGATGAACATGAATTTCATTGTTAACAACTGTACGCTGCTACGGCACTGACTAGGTACTAAACAAGATTAGATTATGATCTCCAGATTTCTAATACGCGATAATCGGTTATTAAATTGTACGATATCAAAATGAATCTAATAAAGTGGCAATTGAACTTCGGGTCGTGCAATTTTGGTCTGAAATCATACTTGTTATTTCGAATCGAACTCGCGTTGCGCGCTCGTTCGATTTTGAGATCACGGGTATGATTTCAGACCTTATCACATACGGGGCAAAATTACTGAATGCTGATTGGCTGAGACAGAGGGCATTTTTTCTTAATTTTGTAATTGCCCCGGGCAAAATTACTTGATGCTGATTGGCTGAGCACGCCTGCATTGAGTTGGTTTCCCGCTTTAAACGGATTTGAAAAGAAATTTCAGAAACGCATCGCTTCTGAGTTTGATCTAAACACGGTTATTTCATCTTAACGTGAAAGAGAATCAACATGCAACAAAGCGCAGTCTTTTGGTGGAAAAACAAAAGGATTTTTCCGACTAAAAATGCATTGATTTGCAGCCTGAAAAACGTTTGAGTGAAGGCGGCTGGTGTTGCACGAAACATAGAATTACAGAACTTCATGGCCGCCAAACTGAAAGTTAATTTCTTCGTTTTGCTTCGGATCGCCTTATTAGTATTACAGCTCACGTTATCGGCGTAAAAACAGCGTAAATTTTGTTGGTACGTGAAGTTTTGACAGTGGAAAGGGCAGTTTTTGATTCAAGAAGTTATTAGAGCTCGTTTGGACACTTGTTTACGTCTATCATCGATCGAAGAAAAAGTAGTTTCACGCCGTTGCAAGCTTCGCAAAACAGGTGAATAGAATTAGTTTGCTGATAGTTTTGTTTGTAAAGAAATGGCTTTGAGTGAATTGAACCAAGTTGCTGTGTTTTGGTTACTATTATAATAGGCTTTCCCCGTGTTACTGCTAGCCTGTTAAATAATGACAACCGGCAAACCTGTTTACGCGACGGCAAGACCTTGAACCTTTGTACAAAATTTTGCCCTTTATGTGATAAACAAGTAATCGCAAGTGCTCTCGGGCAATTAAGGATTAATTTCACTTGTATTTTCAAAGTTTTCCAAATTGCCCTCGTCGCTTTGCGACTCGGGCAATTTTGTGAAAACTTTGAAAATACTCGTGAAATTAATCCTTAATTGCCCTCGGCCCCATGCGATTACATATACAAATTGCACTCCACTCAGCTCAATTGCCATTACAAATCTACCAGTCGTTGAAAACTTTGTCTAAATTCTCTTAACGGACACTACGAAAGCCCAAAGAAGTGGTCGTCAGTTAGTTTACACGCTACTCACTATCTACAACAGAACAGTTAGTGAGCAGCGTAGCCAATTAGAGAACGGTATTAGTGACAGAACTCTAGTAGTGTGTGGGGTAGCCATTGAGAGAACGGCATTCGTGATGGAACGCTAGTAAATTTATACAATAAAGCGCATTCTTGAACGATTTACTGACTGTCTTAGTTTTAGCTGACCAAAGTTGCTTCTACTCTTAAATTCGCAGGCAGCCGCAAATTAACAATAACCAATCGGATTTGGGGAAGCGCGGGAAGACGTGTGCCAGGAGATAATATGGATGTTACCACGGAAACAAATATTGTCAAACACGTAACCCTGAGAAACACAAGAAAAGATGTTACCTGTAGCTGTACCACGATAAAGCGCGCGAGAAAACTCGCGTGTTAGAAAAAGAAAACCTTGATCCTGATTGGTCAAGCAGGCTGCATTAATTAGTGTGATTCAAATACAAAACTAAAAGAAGACAAAATAGTGATTTTAAATTTGCTAGCATTGTAAGATATATATATTTTTTCTTTAATCTTTAAATGTGCTTTAAGTTTACGACCTGCTGGTTTAAATGTTAAACTATTTTTATAAATACCTTCGTCGCACACAAGGTCGTTTCCACTCCAAGTTCCATTTTCTGTACATCCTCTAACCATTGAACCTTTCGCTTCAAATCCTTCATTACAAGAAAACCCGCATATAGTTTTGTATAACATCTCTGTTGTATTACATCCTAATAGCTCCCCATTGGACGGTGGTGATAACCTCGGGCACGTGACAGCTAAATAGAGAATAAATCAATGATTTACATGACATTTAGCGTAGTAATATCCGGTTGTTTACCTCCCAACTTAAATGCGTTTTCCGATTGGAGGAAAACGTGTCGCGTGGTCAGAACTCACTAACTCCCTAGGGTGAACAAAACTCACAAACTCACTAGGGAAACAACAACATGAACTTTCGACTCGCACGTGATCAGGTCGTGCTCCTTGAAACCGCGGCAAATTGATGAGCCAGCCGGCGTAAAGCAAACGAATTCTTCGCACTTTTTTCTACTTTTTTTTAATGAGGGTCTCGGGGAAACAAAACTCGCTGTTTCCCTTGGGGCCAGTCATTAAGTGCTTATTGTTGTCCCAACGGGGTGTAACAAATCGAAAATCAATGACATCAATAAGTGATCATTGATCGATTATTGGCGAAGATCAATGAGTGATCAATGAATAATCGATGACCAAAAGTTTTGTGACCTATCGGTTACTCATGCCATAAAATATTTAGAGAGAATGATAATCGCTATTGATTACTCATCAATGTCATTTAATATCTTTTATTTATCGCTATAGATTACTCGTCGATTGCCTATGGATTTCTCATCGACTACTTATTGATTACAGTCAGATTTTTATGCGCCAAATCTGTTACGATTTCCAGGCATTTTCCTTTATCGTTCTTGTTCCAAATCTTTACTTGAATGGTTCGCGATGATAGTAATAAGCAAAGAGGAACTTCACTTGCACTTTGGGGAATTTGAGAATCAAAAAGAGATTGTTGTTGATTGTTTTGGTTGTTTTTATTTATTTCTTTACCTTCATTTTGGCATGATTATCATGCATGTCTTATCACTGTCATCAGTGACTAATTAATGCAATCAATGTTCTGTTTACGTTTACCTTCACATCTGGGAATTGCATTGTTCCACACTCCAGGATGTAGGTTTCCTGAGGCAACACACCTGACCGTTGATGAACCTTTCAAACGATAACCAATTGCACAAGAAAAATTACATTGTGCTCCATAATGATTATCACAGCTGCTCATGCGGAGTGGACCTGCTGGGTCTGTCGTCAGTAACGTGCAATTGATGACTGATAGGAGAAAATGGCGATAACTTAACATGTATTTACTGTGACTAGCACTTTGGCAAATGTATAAAGTTAAAAATGAACATATGTATATTCTCTATCAAGTAATCCCTTTCTCAACTGTATAATAACCCTTTGAATGGGCACAAACAGTGGCGTGACAACGGAAGCTCTTTTGTTAATTGACGTAACGTGTAAAAAGCTGATTCCCTGGATTAAGTGAGGTAACTTTTACTTTTCCGAGCTTTTTCTTCACATTCGGTTTTTAATTCTAGAATGTCTATCGCCGATATTCAGAAGCTGTAGTCATTACTTGGAACTTCATTGGAATATGTTTTACATACTTTGGCAAGCAAAGTCTTGTCCACTCCAAGTTCCATTTGGTTGGCATCTTCTTTGTTGAGAACCGGACCCTATATAGCCATCATTGCACGAGAACTGACAAGCTGTATCATTATAGACTATTGCATTCTCTGGGCATCCAAATTTTATTCCATTGGGCGGTGCAGGCAACGGTGAGCACATATAGTCTGAGGTGAGCAAAAAAAGAACACAAAGATAATTGATTTCATGCAACACTACGAATGTTTTTTATTGAATTGAAACTTTCGAAAAATTTGAAAAATGCACACATGGCACGGAAATGATTTCCAGGGAAATTTTCCAGAAAGCTGTACAATTTCCGAAAAAGCGAAGTATTCAACCGAAAATGCTGGAATCTTCAGAACGAAAATCAAAGGAAACGGAAATTCTACGTAAGAGATCATCGACACTTTCGGTGAGCCTCGAGAGGTTGTCTTATTTTTTTGAAAATTCTGAGAAATGCTGTTGTATTCGTCACTGGAAATTTTCAAACAAGGGACGACCGTTTGCTATGCGATGAAAAATTCCGATATGAACTTTCGAAAATCGGCAGTGACGAATGCAACATGATTTTCTGTAAGTTCAGGAAAAGAGGACAACCATGAAAGATTATTTTTGAATGAATGATTCGCTGTTGGGAAATTCAACCATCTTTTTTTTTTTTTCATTTTTGTAATGTCTATTCATAATGGCTGATGATGATGTTTAAAACATCAAAACCGAAAAGCGTTGTTGTGTTCTTAAAGATAATTGTTTCATTTGTGCTAACAAGGCAATTTGGTTCAGTGAAAATTGATTTTAAACGTTCATTGTAATTAACAATTATGCCATTAGTCCAGTCCCTGAACTTTCCTCTCTTCCCGCCGCCTATACGGGATGAACCCGGGCGGGCTAAAAGAGAGTCCACGGTAACTTGCATGCGCATGCTCAGAACGCCGCCATTTTTCCCTCCAAATCGGGGGAGAAACCATATTTGGAAGTACTTTCCAGATTTGGCTTGTGATGCGATTTTCGGAATAGTAACATACAAGCAACAATTTCTGCATTCAGATTGAAAACATGTCAATTAATCCCAAATCAGTGGAATTTCACCAGTGCCAGGCTAAACCACATTCGATTTGTTTTTTAGCACAATATCAAAGATAAGCAATGAAATCTTTGCCAAGATTTGTTGACAATTGAAAACACCAACTCGGACCTGAAAGTGCAGGCGCTGCATTATGCAAATGAGCTACTTGTACGCGTCAGACCTTCCTTTCAAAAACTATTGCAAACTCGCTCAATATACAGAAACAATGCGAAAAAAAATGTTTGGGAAAAGAGCAATGACGCGTATTCGTTTTCGATAAGAGTTCTGACCACATTAAACAATATTTCGATTTTTACGTTTTTGTGCTTTTACCTCAATATCAACGCCAAAGAAAATGTTTCTATTTTCGGAGCGCGAGCTGAAAAAGGCGTTGCGCGACACATTGACGCGAGCAGCGTGGTTGGGACCTAGTAATTTTTGATTGGTTCGTTCTGAGCATGCACATGCACGTTATCCTGGACTCTCTTTTCGCTCGCCCGGGTTCAGCCCCTATAGGCGGCGGGAAGAAGTAATAAACATGGGTCGTAATAATCTGTATACAGGAACAGGTAACATAATGTAGTTGCCGGTTTTAATTTCTGGACATACGTTGCAATGTCTCACGGATGTTATAGTTTGACCTAAACGAAGAGATATCATGAAAACGCAGCAAGTGAGTTAAATAACACTCTAAATGACTAGTTCCAGGCCCTAATTTCCCCGCTTCCTGATTCAATCGGAAGTAAAATTTTACGCTTTCGGGTTGATAAAATGCTATGAAAAAAACAACGACGTCCTTTGTGTTTGTTTGTTTCGATTTCTACATCACGATTAACAGCAACCTACTTGCACTCCCATTGCCACAATACCGCAGATTGCATGAAGGTGGCTTCTTTAATTCATACACGAAGAAAGAACCACAGTTCCGGACTTGAATGTCGTCACTATGACCACAACACGATAACCAGTTATAACAAATTTTACGAAGTACAACACCATCGGCGACTGTCGGGTGTAAACCTGAAAGCCATCCTGAAGCTACAGTGCCGCAGCGAAGCATGGGAACGCATGTGTCGGCCATTTGATCCCCGGCAAGTCCTTGGAAGCGGTACCAACCTAGTTCCAGGTCACTATCACATCTCTGTTGCGCCGATAATGTGTATCCTTGAGCGCGATCTACTCCATTAAGGACTTTGTAGTTTTTACACCCATCCACTGTAAGTAAAAACGAATCTTTAATATAATTTTCTCAGCATATTAATCTGGGCAAGGCCTGGAAAGTTAACATGTTAATTACAATTCACTACCAAACAGTGGAAGTTGCTATACTCGAAAATAAAAGGTGTTTCCAACTGGAACATCCTGTTGCTGTGAGCTTAGATATATGATGCAGGTAGAGAAAACCGACTGGAAAACTACTCAAAGTGACTAATTACAGTAAAATTTCATTTTTCCTGTTTGGAGATTTTTTGGTAATCTACCCCTTCCATCGTGTTTTACAACAGAACAAAGCATAGTCGAGGCATGTTAATTATCCATTCGTGGAATCTACATGTAGAAATTAAAGTTTCTCTTTTTTCGGTGGAAACTAGTCGGCAGTATTATGCAACTGAACTTACTGCAGCTGTAACCAGTCACCCATAACTGTGACTTACCATTTAAAGAAGGGGTTGTTGTTGACTTCACCGTTAACACAGGCGTTGGCTGGACACTGACTTGTGCAGAGAGCAATACCGTAGATGTAAATGATGCTGCGTCGAACGATACTGCAGTGTGTGCTCCCTTAGATGGCTGTACCTCAATTAACGTTCCGTCGGGTGATCCCACAGTTACTGTTGGGCCGGGAGATACCACAGAGTTTATAACACTGGAAAATCCTTTAGTTGTTGTTAATGCAATGGATACCTCCACAGCTGATGTTACGTTGACATTTAATACCATGCTGGAGGATAGCGCATCGGACTGACTCTTCTCTTGCGATTGAAATAAAACGCTTCTGGCTTGAAATAACAATAACAATAACAATGACAATGACAATGACAATGACAATGACAATGACAATGACAATGACAATGATAATGACAATGACAATGACAATGACAATGACAATGACAATGACAATAATAATAATAATAATAATAATAATAGTGACAATAATAATAATAATAATAATAATAATAATAATACTAATAATGTGAAATGTGAAATATTCAACTAAGCTACGAGAACTCATGGTCGTAGCTCAGTGGATAGAGCGCCCGCCTCATGGGTTCGATTCCTGTCGGGGACTCAGTTTTTCCTTTGTCCCACGCTCGTGTCATGTTGAATATTTCACATTTCATATTTAATTACCGAGCTCAAAACTTACCATCTTCATTCACTTATCACCACCCATGATGAATTCGGCAGTGCTGACCCTAACGGTATGCAGGACACCTGTCACCGGCATATGAAGTCAGTAAAATAACCTTGCTCTCCATGAGTTCTCGTAGCTCAGTGGATAGAGCGCCCGCCTGGTATTCGGAGGTCATGGGTTCGATTCCTGTCGGGGACTCAGATTTTTCTTTGTCCTACGCTCGTGTCATGTTGAATATTTCACATTTCACATTTAATTACCGAGCTCAAAATTCACCATCTTCATTTACTTATCATCATCAACAATAATAATAATACTAATGATGATAATGATACTACTACTACTACTACTACTACTACTACTACTACTACTACTACTACTACTACTACTACTAAGAAGAAGAAGAAGAAGAAGAAGAAGAATATATATACAAGATAACTAATCAGTTCTAACAGAAAGAACTGTTATCAAAGGGGTACTGTACTTATCTCATGAATAAATAAAAAATAATATATCATTAAAAAATCTAAAATTCAAAAATAAAAATCTGTAAAAAAGATATCGACTTATAAGACTGAAAAGAGTTGTGAATAAAAATTATAATAAATTATTGAAAATCTCATTGACAGGAAAAAGCGGGATTAATCATTAATCAGTATTTAAGGCGGAAAATCGCAGCGTTATGTTTGCCTTAGGCCCCTGTTCAAACGTCAAACAAAGCACAGTCGAGGCTTGTTAATTATCCATTCGTCGAATCTACATGTAGTAATTAAAGTTTTTCTTTTGTTGGTTGGAAACTAGTCGACAGTATTATGCAACTGAACTTACTGCAGCTGTAACCATTCACCCGTAATTTTGCTTACCATTTACAGAAGAGGTTGCTGTTGGTTTCACCGTTAACGCAGGGGTTGGCTGGACACTGACTTGTGGCAAGGACAATACCATAGATGTAAATGATGCTGCATCGAACGATACTGCTGTGTGTGCTCCCTTAGATGGCTGTACCTCGATTAACGTTCTTTTGGGTGATCCCACAGTTACTGTTGGGCCGGGAGATACCACAGAGTTTTTAACACTGGAAAATCCTTCGGCTGTTGTTACTGCAATGGATACCTCCACAGCTAATGTTACGTTGACATATAATACCATGCTGGAGGATGAGGCATGGGACTGACTCTTCTCTTGCGATTGAAAAATGACACTTCTCGCTTGAAGACCTTGAATAGAATATTGAAAATCTCATTGACGGGAAAATAGCGGGATTAATCACAATTACCGTCGTTTTATGCTGCGTTTAGATGAAATTATACACTAAGACGAAATTGTCTGATCATGAATGGATCATGACATGACATGTTTGTTCTAAAATATCAAGAATTTTAAGTTCTGCAGCTCACAAAACAGAGGTCAAGGGCTGAATACATTACATTATTTGTTACCATTCAATTATGTTGGAATGACTCCAGCGTTGTGTCTGACCTTACCTCGAGGGACACAGTCAGCTGGCGCACATGCATTACATTTCATTTCATAGCTGATTTGCATATAACAGAGACGCGATAACCACTGTTTACAACCAGATATGATAAAAAATATCATAGGGCTAACAAAAAGACACAGGTTATTCTGTGAATGATTGAAATCAAAAAGCAAACAAAAAAAAAAAACTGCGAAGATTGAAGCGGATTTCTAGATAAACTTTGATTTCAGGTTGGGGTGAATTGGATCCAAGGTGAGAAAACTAGTTCCTAGTCAGCGCGGTCCCAAAGCTGACTGTGTCCCTCTTCAAACCGTCAAAAAACAGACCGGCAATTGTTTTTCTTAATTATTCCTTTCTCAAAAAAATTATTCCTCTGTTCACAGTTAATGAAAGAGAATGATTATTAAACCTAACAAATGGCAAGTTCTTCTTCGCGCTATTTTTATCTTTGTTTGGGTCAACAACAAAAAAAAGCGACGAGTTGTTAACTCCCGACTGAGATCCCATCTAACCAATAGGATCGTTTTAGTTACATAGTTAATGAAAGCAAAACAAAAGATTGTATTATGCGCGATAATGGATCTTTCAACTTTCATTTTGTCATCGTTAGTTTGCTCCTTGCTTGGGCTTTATAGACATTTCCCTCTATAAACAATGCTCTGTTTAAATAGCCACTAGAGAGCCATTGTTTTATTGATTCCTCATTAGGTCTCAATCTACTCACCCAAATTTCCGGTTGCTGTTTCACTATCGATCTTAAACGACAGCCGGCCGGAAATCTGTTCGCAGGCCTCCTTAGCAGAGGGAAGAGATGCTATACTGCAGTGGGACAGCAGGCCGATTAAAGCGTTTTAAAACTACGGTTTACTATTAAAAAGCAGCTCAAAATCAGTGTTCTTGCATCACGAAAACAAAAAAAAAAACATTATATCCCAATTGCAAGCGAACGAAAATTAAGCATCTCCCAGACGTAAGTATTCGACTGCGCAAAATGCCAAGAATCGGCATTTCGCAAAAGTACTTTGCGATTATTTCCGAGTTTGGGAATATTATGAAGGATTACGAGAGATCAATTCAGTTCTGTCAATTTGAGAAATTTAGTAAAAATATTTTCAAGGTGTGATTTTCGCGACTTATATCTCGAGTCAAAACAATAAAAAAAAATCGATGCCCAAGTGACCCTTTCATCCACCATGCTTAGGAAATATCTTGTCGTGAAACAAAATGCTGTTCTATCACGGCACTGGACTGCTGGCAGTCTGCTTCGAAGTCGGGTAGGGATTGTTATTAGGCGAGACTTCAGCGAGTACAGATATGAAAATCACATTGATATGACCTGATACGAACAGGAATGCACATCACATTCCTTTTCAATCTTGGTTCATGGAACCACAAAATCCAGCTTACCTGAAGGAGATATTGTAGAAGCCATTGCGATGTTGTCATAACTGGCCAGCTTTAAAATATAAATTGTACATAGCAGCACAAGACGGACTCTTCCGTGTGCTCCCATAGTTGCTCTGGAATGTTTATTGTGTAATGTAAACTACACTGGAATGAAATCCGAAGATTTACATTAAGTGGGGCTTGTGAGAGAAGAATGGGGAGCAGTGCAGGGGAAAGTTATTTTCAGAACGACTGTACCGTGACTTAGGTCATAGAGGTTGACTAAACATCATGCACCCCATTCAGTGCGGAAACGACGGGACCTCTGAAAACTTCTAGGAATACCTGAAAATGAAGTTGCTGTAGTAGGATAATAGACCACTAACATTTCTTCGCCACACTCCCAGTCAGATTTCCTTACAGGCAGAAATGATACAGTAATAACCTCGGGTGTAAGAAACAAGTGCTTTATTGCTTGCAGAAATTTTCCATTGTAATATTCAAAAATATGACAACCTGTTACGACAAGCAGGTTCTTATTGATCTTTATTTGCCCCATAACATCATCAATTGACAGAAATGTAATTACAAATGATATATACTTGTAGAGCAGGAGCTCCCAACAAACCTTGTTACGGCCAACTGGAAAACATTGACTGGACTCTGGACTGGACTCTGGACTGGACTTTGGACTGGACTTTGGACTGGACTTTGGACTGGACTTTATTATACGAAGTTAATATTTAACTAATAACATTACGGCTAACCATTTCTATTTAAATATTAACCAGCGGTAAAATTTTTCAACACTGTCGACACGTTTTGTCGTCATGATCAGAGTTCGACTCCATTCCGCTTACAACTTCAGCGTACCTGGTACTTGGCTTAGGACTTTTTTCCATGTCACAAAAATATACCGAAGAAAAATGAATCGCGCGAACTCGTATAAACTAATATTTAACAAATAGAAGGGCGATCCGATATGTGCCTTCAAGCCGGACACTGGCCAAATACGATGCACAGATGAGTATGCTTCAAGGAGGAAGCCACAATGCCTTAAAATTCTCTTGCTTCGAGATATCTTATCAGAAATATCTTTTCGTTTCGGAAATGTTTGACACTTCTAAATTTATCGGAATGAATAGCCTTTGTACGAGTTAAACAATCGTACTTTTTCGTTCCCTACTTTATTCTCATTCCACACAGGGCACAAATTAACTGCACAAGAATATAGAGTAGCTTAGTCACTATCTTTCCTTTTTCGTATATTTTGGCAGTTATCGTCGTTCACAAATTACCATCGGTACTGGACAACAAGCCAACAGTGCATATACCGAAAAAACGTACTGTCATAAACCTTTTTAGCGTTATCGGTACAGTTACATTAACGTGGTTTCGTGTGAAATTAACTTTTGTGTGATAAGGACTGCAACGTGATAACAATTTTGACTATAGGGGAGGTCCGTTATATCCGAGGTAAAAGTAAAGTAAACAAGAAAACCTTTCTTCCATTACAAACAAAGAGAAAATAGAGTGATAGATCTGACAATGTGGACGTGTTCTTCCAAGAGCGCGAGTCTTGGTTTACACCTAGAATTTAAATTGCAGTGTGCAGGACCACAGCTCCTTTCGGATAGTGTAGTGGTTTGAAATAACTCTAGTGATAAGAAACCACATAACTTGATACACGACCAAGAATTTTATACGTTTTCCTGTTTTTGTTGTTCAGCTTGTATTACGTTTTATTATATAGAGGTTACGCTCACTCGTAAGACATTGTTCGTGCCATTCGAACACAACATTCATAATATCTTCTCGCCACCGTGTAATATCCTACAAATATTGAAGCGTGACATCAGAGGTACGCGACCGCAAGAAAGGCCTACCCCTTTCTTTAATTTTATACACTGATTTGAGGTACGGATGTCTGTTTTTAAATCTCATTATTAGAATTCGCGAAATGTATTTGCCCCTTTTTTTTGTATTCTATATTACGAATTTCAGTTAAAGATAAAAGCAAATGTATTTTTTCTTCTCAGCTGCATACATTTTTTTTAATATTCTTTTCATTCAATCGGACTACATTCCTAAAATAGCACACGCATGTACGCAGGAGATATGATCGTGTGGCGACATCATTACATTGTAACGTGATGACTTCAAACTTTCATAGCATTCACAAAATCATAGCCGAGCGTACAAGTGGCCTGTACGTTCCGCTGTAAACAACTGAAGTGCTTAGTTTCATAGTCCTATCTGGTTCAATTGTAGTAATAGTGTGCAAAGCGATCGCGCTTAACATATCGAATATATTGAATTGGACTACATTCCTACCATTCTTTAGACAGCGCACGCTTAAGATCGTCGTCACGTAACGTAACTTGATTTGATTTTAAGTTACTGGGCAGCATTGTTAGATTTTTCGTCTATGTTCCTCAAAATGTGTCGACAGTGTTGAAAAATATTCCTGCAGGCTAATAATTAAATAGAAATGGTTAGCCGTAATATTATTAGTTAAATATTAACTTCGTATAATAAAGTCCAGTCCAAAGTCCAGTCTAAAGTCCAGTCCAGAGTCCAGTCCATGTTTACAGTACCGGCTGAGTGCCCCTGGTACAACTTGTTTTATACTTAGTAAACTAAACATATCCGTTAGTTACGTAATATTGAGCGTTCATATTTCGTCATTATAATACTTTTAAAATTCTTGTTATATGTGGGTTACGGTTAAATTATGAACTTTTGTTATAGAGACGACACTGCATATACATTCTGTAATCAGCTGTGTTTTGCTCATCATAATATTTTTAGTTATGAATAAATACTGTATATTTGAACACAATGATGCAAAGGACCGCAAACGAGAATGCTGCCGGTTTCCGTAGGCTCTGTAAAAGATCTGATCAGCCAAAAATAGAAAGACTAGAAAACAATGATGAACAATGATGGACAGTTTTTGCTTCCGCTGCCAGTTTCCTTATCGCGGCAACGACATGATATTCTGGATTTTTCCTGTTGTCCTTTCATGACAGCATGGAAAACTCGTGCACTGTAAGTACCTCCCTTAGAAAAGTTTTCTAAGGCTTTGTATGGGACATCGCTAGGTACTTACAGTGCACGAGTTTTCCGCCCGTCATGTCACGCGTTTTGCATGTGGCATTGGCCAATCGGCAAAGAATTGGTTTCAAGTTGGATTTGAGTTTCATCTGAGGTCGTCACCATCTGCATTTAGTGGGTATGAATGATCTGTCGACCAGCCGATTAACATAACTTGTTACACCGTGCTGGAGAGACCACACAAGGTCGAAACAGCTGTCCACGGTTGCAATTCTTGGCTTTCAATTTGGACTCTGTCATTATTCAGATCTTACGTGTCAGCTGAAAACCGAGCAATTTCTCAGCTGAAAGTTAATAGTTATACCAATTGTCAAGTATCGGTTTATCTTCATCCAGTCCCTCATTGTCATCACCAGAGAATCAGACAGACACTCAACTTCACCCTGGTCTTGATTTACAATAATAATTTTATAACAGCATTGTAGTTCGCATACTTCATTACTTGGGTAGCAGCGACTTTTTCTCTGCTGGGGAGTTGGGCTCCAAGGCGGAGCGACAGGTGCCCTGTCTCTAACCGAGATCTTTATGTCAAGTGGATCAAAACTTGGCTTAGGAAGAAGTAATTTTATTGTATTCTTCAACCTCGTTCCAGGGCCTTTCCCTGGCTAGAGAAAAGGCCCTGGGAACGAGCCTGTGTGTTCTTGACTCGTGCAGTTACAGACAGAACTCGAAAATTTTAATGACAGACAACTTGTCATATATGAATTACAGCCCATAGCATTTGAAAAAAAATCATCAACCTCGCTTAAGTAAGCTTACATACGTTACAACTTAAACTCTGAGGGCTTGGTTCTAACAGCAAGTCACAAAATGGAGATTTTTCCTAATCAGAGAATAATCTCAGTTTTACTAATTAATGTCCCGTAACACTTATCCCCCAATACGGCCATTTCGACTTTAAGCAAACTGGTGTGTGAGCCAATGACTTCTTCCTCGAAGAGATTAACCAGCGCATTTAGATTGGTGCTCGGTGAACATCCGAAGCTCAGTGTGTCCTGCAAATAACTTGAGAACACAATCATTGCCTGTACAGTGAAACAAGCATGAAAATGCGTAAAATTGGAAGAAAAAATAAAATAAAAAAAAAGATGACGAAGAACAAGAACAAGATGAAGAACAACTGCAACAATAACAACAATGAAAATGTCAATAAAGGATAAAGAACTTAATTAACTAGGAAGCTCGTGTCTTCTTCAATCTAGAATATGCATTTTAACTCCAACTAAAACATCTAGGATTTTTAAGAACAGAACATTTCTTGCTATCAAAACTGACGGCAGTTCACTGTGACAATCCAACGACACTTTACGACAAAGAAAAACTGATACTCTGCAAAATCAGAACAATAACAAAATAGTCAGCGCATCGACACAAAGCTTGTCATAAACAGAAGATACCAGTTGTTATTAATTTTAGTAATTGGCAGTCGCTACACTGGGGACGTATTAATCCGTCCATAAGGATTAGGCGTCTGCTGTTGGATGCGTGTAGGACGTACTCAGCATATGTTTGAGATGCGCAAGAAAATAAGATAGTTCGTCTTGACACCGATCTGTCCTCTGCCTGAATTCAGTGCTGCAAACACGAAAAAGTATCTGGACCCATAATTTGTCGACACGCAGCCGGATTATCCACCTTATTTTCGGACGCACTAAGGCAAATAGTACGTGTTAACGTGTAATCAGTCTTGTGTTTGTTATTATACTGAGACGCATTGCCAGACCGTGCGCGCTGAAACTCCCGCGCAAGTCTGTCTGGACGGAATGTATCTCAAGTATAAAAACTAACAACAGAGGCAAACGTATCGCTCCTGTGCCCCATCTCGCAGTACGCTACCTGCGAAATAGAGATTCATTCACAATATTATTTAAAGCGTAGATCATAGATCGATATAATTTCTCCCAATGATCTTACATTGATTGTGATCTATGCATCTATGGAATGCATAACAACCGCGTAACCTCAGAGGGCAATGCAACGATTTAGGATCGACTTTTGTGATCTAGCAATCGATGCGAATGAGATGGCTGATTGGCGATGTTGTATCTATTGATTAATGATCCAAGATCGCCAAACAACGTAAGATGAATTGTTTTGTGCATTAGGCAAGGTGTCGACACTGATATCTCACACGTAGGAAATAATCACATATCGTGACGTAGACATTGCCGACTAATTCAAAACATAAAATGAGTAGAACAGGTTGTTTAAGATTATACAACCAGAAAAAAGAAATGGAAGATCGATTACGGATGAAGGCTAAAACAGTGCGGTATTATGGAGTCGAACAAATGCCAAGTATTGGCCGCATTAATTAATTGATTTGGTTCGCAAATGTTTAAGTCAGTTTTAAAATCGTGTATTGATTTGAGCGTAAGCCCAACTTAATACTTACCTTAATGAATGCCAAAAATTAATGAACAAGGATTCCATTCTTTTTGGATTATGTTTGGTAAGTAGATTTTGAGCTCGTGATTTCTATGACGGTGATTATTTTAGTATAAATCTATTAGTCTTTCGGATTTTTATCTATGTCCTCTTTACGGACAGTAAAAAGCACACACTGCTACGCTACTCACCATCGATGACAGAATAGCTAGTGAGCAGCGTAGCCAATCACAGAGCGCGTCATTCGTGATAGAACGCTACTAGATTTATATTACTATTAAGTACATTCTCGAACGATTTACTGACTGCCGTAGTTATAGCTGACCGAAAGTGCCTTTACTCTTGAATCCGAAGGCAGCCACAAAATTAACAATAACAAATCAGATTTGGTGCAGCGCGTAGCAAACGTGGATGTTACCGCGGTAACGAATGCTGTCAAACATAAGTAACCCTGAGAAAAGAAGAAAATATGTTACCTGTGCTACGATTAAGGACGTTCGCGCTAATTGTTTCTGCGCATCCTTACTGCGCACGCAAATTCACATGCCACCTCATCCATGTGCGCGCGCGCTAAGTCATAAAATAAACAAATGATAAGGCAGATGGCCATTGCTAGAGTTTTGACTGGATTTAACGATCTTGGACATTCGGTGACTCCAATTTTTCTTTCGATGGATCATTTTCTCTACTGATTTTCTACGTTTAGGGAAAAAATGAAAAAAATCTATCGACTAGATGTTTAAATTTTTGGCAAAATGCACCATCGAATTCCGTTCTTGGTAGCTCTTCGTGCATCTGTGCGGCGGTCTCAAATGCCTCTTAAAGGGTTAAATTTTGTGAAAACGTTACTAACATTTGGATTTATTTACGCAACAGACCCACTTCTACAAAATATGACTAAGATCGTTTGCTTCGTTGACTCACCTTCGATATTTTTAACTATAAACCCCCGTAGACCGTGCTCAATGATATGCGCCAATTTTTCGAAATCAGTGTAGTTTACCACCCGCTTTATCTCTGAAACGAAGAGGGTGACCCCCAAATTTTTTTTGCATTTCTGGCACAAGTAACTCATTATCTGCCTGCAGTAAAAATTGTAAAAAATTCTATCGACTTGAAAAATTTCGCGCGAACGTCCTTAAGCGCGCGAGAAAACTTGCGTGTATGTTTATAATTGCGTGAGGAAAAGAAAACCTTGACCCTGATTGGTCAAGCAGGCTGCATTAGTGTCATTCAACTACAAAACTTAAAGTAAACAAAAATAGTTATTTTAAATTTGCAAGCATTAAAAGATCGCTTCTTTTTTCAAAAATCTCCAAAAACGCATTAGGCTTACGACCTGTTGGTTTTAATGTGGAACCATTTATATGAATACCTTCGTCGCAGACAAGGTCGGTTCCACTCCAAGTTCCATTTTCTGTACATCTTCTAACCATTGAACCTTTCGCTTCAAATCCCTCATTACAAGAAAAGCTGCATACAGTTTTGTATAACATCTCTGTTGTGTTACATCCTAATAGCTCCCAATTGGACGGTGGTGATAACCTCGGGCACGTGACAGCTAAATGGAAAATAAATCAATTGTTTACACGACAGTTGGCGTATTGATATCGGATTGTTATTTCTCCCACCTTATTAAATACGTTTTTCGATTGGAGGAAAACGTGTCACGTGCCGTTGATCAAAACTCGTTAACTCCCTAGGGCGAACAAAACTCACAAACTCCCTAAGGAGACTCGGAAGTGATCAGGTCGTGCTCCTTGAAACCGCGGCAAATTTATGAGCCAGCCGGTCTAAAGCAAACGAATTCTTCGCATTTTTTTCGACTTTTTTCAATGTTCCATGACTCAAGATGTATTGCTCGAACTGCGGAAATAGTATGCTTGAAACAGCACATTTCTGCGTCCAGTGTGGACAAGGTAATCGGTAATTAGTTGATGGATGTATTTAAATACACACAACGCATTTGCAATTTTATTCCGAGACTGACTCGCATTCAGGGAAAGTACAAAACATGGATAATTTGATTTATCAACTGGGGTGATAATGTGAATTGCCCACCGTAAATAGATTCGAAAGCTTTAAGGTGGCCAATTCAATGTATTTAAATGCATCCATCAACTACGGCTTACCTTGTCCAAACTGCACGCAGAAATGTGCCGTTGCAAGCACACTATTTCCACGGTTTGAGCAATACATGTTGAGTCATGGAACCACGAGGATCTCCGCCAAGTTGGATTGACTCCCATAGTGCTCTGCGAGTTAGTATCACGTGGCAAGTTAGCCAAAATTGTTTTGCCGTGAATTAAAACGATTTTTCCTTGGTGACATGTATTTTGCTTTGAGTGAAAATGATTTTGCCGTGATGAAATTGATTTTTGCCGTGGCCAAATTAATTTGGCCCTGAGTAAAAGACTTTGCCGTGACAGTTGTGGAGCACCGTAATTCCACAAGTTCTGCCACGCCTCATCACATCCCGTACCCAGAAAGAAATTTGTAACAAATTAGTAGACATTTACCACATCCTGTTAGAAATAATCGTATCGGATTGCCCGTCTTGCTGTGGTTTACTCACTGATAAGTCTTGATCGGTCTTATTTTAGCGCTCTGCAAAATTTTTCTGAATTTCTAGCTCAAAAAGTCTTCAATTGCAGGTTTTTTTTTGGCGGGGGGAAGGTGGAGCTTATATTTGAAGGGGCCATTTAACAAAGGGTTGTTTTTGTTACCGTTGTGGGGTCTTATATTTGGGTGGATTATACATGGAGGGTCTTATTTTCGGAATTTTATGGTATTGGTATATTTGATAGTTCGACTTTAGTTTACCCCTACCCAGTACTTACGTTGGCAAGAAAATTTTACTCCACTCCAAAGTCCATTCTGCTGGCATCTTCGTACGCTAGAACCAATAGCTTTATAGCCGTCAGCACACGAGAATCTACAGACGGTGTCGTATGGAAAACTCTGATGAATTCCCAGTGCAACCATATCGCACGCTATTGGGTGTTGAAGGCAGCGCATGGCAAGTAGCGACTGAAGAAAAAATAAAACAAACAAACAAAACAAAAGAAGAGAAGAATTAAACAAAAAACAAAAAACAAAACAAACAAAAAAAACAGTGCACCTTTTTCAACAAATGGTCCAATGGTAGAGAATCCACAACGCTTACTGGGAAAACTTTTGCGAGGGTCCAACATGGCTTTGGTGGGATGCAGAATAAAACCAAAATGAGACACGGGATGTGGGATGACAGAAAATGGCGGGATGCAATATTTCACAGGAAAGGGGTTTGTCCAATTTGACAGACGTGACGCGGGGTGATACGATGAAACAAATTTCAGGGTAAAGACTTTATGCGGAGAACTGCAACACTAACCGGGTCGGATACGTATAAACATTCTGAGTGAGAAGGGATGGTGGGTGTGATTAGCAAAAATAGTGGTGAGATTCGGTGCTGGAAAAGCTTATGTTAGAGCTTGTGATAACAGTCCACAGAATAAAAACTACCTTAAGAGGCGCGATTGATGTTTTCTTTCTTTTTTTTTCCTCGACCATCTCATCCTTTTTATTTCTTAATAATTGTTCATTTTACATTTGGATTGGCCCGCGGATAACTGTGGCCCCGGTACGTAGCTTTTAATAAAGAATGCTAGGTTTTTGTACCATGCGAACGCATTTGTAAGAGATCCATTGCTTTGTAACAAGAGATGCACTTTGCGACTAGGTTACAGTGAAATTATTAAGGCCCAAAATAATTAGTAATCTTCAAGAAACAATTTAAGAAGATCATCAATATCATCGGACCCCTGATGCGTTAGAAAAGAAGAATAATTCGAGTCAAATTTTGCCAAATTATCGCAGAGTTTTAAGAAAATACCTCGACAAGTAAAGTCTTGTCCACTCCAAGTTCCATTCTGTTGAC
This sequence comes from Platygyra sinensis, assembly GCA_019787425.1. Classification (NCBI taxonomy): domain Eukaryota; kingdom Metazoa; phylum Cnidaria; class Anthozoa; order Scleractinia; family Merulinidae; genus Platygyra; species Platygyra sinensis. The sequence continues at coordinate 58,275 of JAHPZR010000903.1, read as the reverse complement.
ATCTCCTTGCTTGAGACCCAGACCCTATATAGCCATCATTACACGAGAACTGACACAGTGTATAATAATACATTGTTGCGTTTCCTGGACATCCAAGTCTTGTACCATTGGGCGGTGCAGGCAACGCTGGACACGTGATCGCTGCAATTAATATTGATACAGTAGTATGATAATTTTTTAAAAGACATTAGTATTTATTCAGCAATGACAACGGCTTCTTGTATGACTTTAGCGCCATCTGTACACACCGGTTATGAAGCAAGCCACTATATAGAGGCATCAGTATAGTTGTGTTGGGCGAGTTTGCTTTAGACCATTTTAGTTTTAACTTAATTAAAAGATGTCGCATTTTCTAGTTTACCTTCACAAGTGGGTATTGTATTGTTCCACACTCCAGGATGTTGGTTGCCAGAGGGCAACACACGTGACTGTTGACGAGCCATTCAAACGATAACCAATTGAACAAGAAAAGTTACATCGTGCTTCCATAATGATTATCACAGCTGCTCATGCGCAGTGGACCTGCTGGGTCTACCGTTTGCGTCAGCGACGTACAATTGATGACTATAATAGTAAAAGATGTGGAATTAAGGAAGCATTTTACCACAAGTAGATAGAAATGTTTCAGAAATGTTTTAAGAGGAAAACTCTCAGCATTGTTAGGGAGCAATAATATTTTACTTCGCAGAGACAGACGGAACCACTGCAGACCTGCGTTTAGCTTCCGACAGCCAAGTGTTCCCGCATATGATGACGCAAAAAAAAATTATTTCTACAACAAAGGAAATAATAAACATTTATTGGACGAGATTGAACAAAAATATACATCGCTCGCTTCTGACAAAGCACGAATATTTTACAAGTTTGTTTTCATATTTTTTTTAAAAAAAAAATTCTCTCTGGCAACAATTTTTCGCACAAAAGCATGCTTACAATTACGCATCAGCAGACTATTATTTGCAGCAAAAACACCTTTAGATGGTATTACGCATGAGCAGGCTGTTAATTGTAGATGAACAAAAAACTTTAAAACTCTAGAAAGGGCCTACGGACAAATCAAAAAGTACCGTAAACCGGTAGGTTCTGATCAGCAAATGCAAAGGCTTGAAGAAACTAAACACAGAGAGGCTAACCGTACTGGTTGGCTCAGCTGAAATAAGGCATGAGTCTCCCTTATGTGTGATGTTTTGAACATTGTTTTTTTTTTCTAAATTTTGTCTTTCCTTTAAATCTTGGCTTCTGATTGTTCAGTTTTATTCAAAATGATTCTTTTTTTCTGACAATTTACTCGACTTAAATGGTCACGTGACTGACAACGCCCTAAATTGAAAGAAATATGATCATTTAAGTAACAAGATGTAAACGTACTAGAAAACTCTTGTTTTTTCGTTCAAAACCTTTACCTTACCTGGTTATATATCGTTTCTAAACGGGGATTCTGAAAATGCTTTATTCTTTGTCATTATTTCCAATTCTTGCCTATTCCCAGTCCCTCTCCAATGAATTTCGTTGTAATTGAAACAAAAGAAATAAATCTTTCAAGCCCCGTTTAATTCTCTAAACTTGGTGGTTATAGCCACTGGCATAAAACATAATTAGGCAAGGATTACAACTGCAAACTATTGTAAATTTGGTTTCAAATTTATATAAACAATTGGGCGTGGCAAGTCACGTGACCAAAGAGCAAAGTTCTTGAAACCAAAAATAAAAAGATTCTTTTAAATACTTCACCCTATACAAGTTTATCAGCGATAGCTTAAATATATATTTTAAATTATATAATAACCCAAGTTATTCTCGCATTTTGATTGGTTCTCGCCTATGATCTATTAGAGGACGGATGCACCATTGACGTCATCATTACAAAGTTTTTTCCCTCTGCCGTTTTTAAATGGCGGAAAAGTTTTGAGAATAAGGATAATATTTTACGTTACTGGGCAAATGATAAGGTACAAAAAAAGTCTTGCCGAGGCATTGAACAGGTTCGAGAAGCCAGAAAATGAAAGATAAAGCCGTTTTTTTTAGAAAATGATACAGAAATAATTTTAGAGCAGTCTCAGTCAGGCTGAGTCAGCAGTCGAGCGAGACTAAACTACGCACAAACTTGGTCTTGGTAAGCCGAGAAACCATTGCTTTATCCCCAATTTAACAAACCCAGTAAACAAAATGTTTTCTGAGATTAATTTATTTAAAAAATTCAACTTTTCCCAGTGTCAAAAACAACTGTTGACACACTGCCGGATTGATGTCAGGAATGAAACATCAAAACATAACTTCTTAAAATCGGTAAAATAAATACATAACCTTGCTTTTCCGATGCGAATGTTCCTGTCTGTTTCCGGGCACAGCAGCGACCTAAGTAAAGCTAACCACAGCTCACGGTCACCAGTATCGCAGCTAAAAATGTGTCTCCGACACTATATCAAACTGATTTTAAAATCACCAACCACAGAAGACAAAAATCTTCACCGTCATTTACGCTCCTTTCATTGAAAAACTCGAATCAAATGGCCTCTAGGTTGACCGCAACCACCAGTTTTTCCGAGGCTATTTTTTCAACTCCTGTAATTTTCAAGGCAACGTCCAAGCTTTTCGGCTCACAGGGCTGCTCCGATGACAAAAACAGAGTTGACTTTTCCAGAATTTTTTTCAAGATTTGTAGATTTCGCAGTTCAATCCTGCTTTCGCTGTAAGTTTTCATTCCACGAGTAGCGACGCTCGAGTCAGGTTTGATAGATCATAGATCACGTCAAGTGGCTTTTTTGTGTTCGCCAAAGTGGGCAAAGGCGGGGCAAAGGCCGGCTTTCGTGTATGTTAAAATATTTTGAAATAAAAAAAAGGCTTTCTGTCTAATAGTTTGCTTTGTTATTATATAAAACAAATAGATTCCATGTTGCCGTGCGTCTGTAACAGTCATAGATCACAGAAGACGTCAAAGTGTGGTAAGAACATCAGAGACACACTCGGCTATGCCTCGTGTGCCACTTTTCTGTTCTTACCACATTTTTGACGTCATCTGTGATCCAGTACTGAACAGACGCACGGCAACATGGGAATCTATTTGTTAATTAGACCATCCCCTGCAAAATGTATATAGCGAGACCCTTTCCTTAAGGACGTTCGCTGCTAATTGTTACTGCGCATCCCTACTACGCACGCAAATTCACATGCCACGTTATGCATCGAGCGCGCGCGCTGAGTATTAAAATGAACAATAATAGGGCAGATAACCATTGCTATAGCTTCGCTTGGATTTAACGATCTTGGACGCTCGGTTACCCCTACTTTTCTTTTGAGAACAGATTTTATTTACAATTATCTCCACATTGTCCAAAAATGAACAAAAAAATCAATGTGGGAAGTTAATAAAATTTTACGATTTCTGTCCACGGAACATGGAATCCTGCTTACATGCGGCTGCAAGGCGCCGTGAAAACTATGGTCGCTAAATGCGAACTTGTTCTTTGAGGAACCTCAACAGTTGACTAAATTCGTTTAATAGGTCCATTTAAACCATATTTGGCAGACAACATTTCCCTTCAAAGCTCTAATTCCAATATTCTGGGACTTGGCAGCGACCGTGGCCTTCTTCACTAACGAAGCCCGATTTACTCAGATTTAGGTGTTCTTCCGGGCATGTTCTCTCCAAAAAGTCGGTGACCCCCCATTTTTTTTTACATTTCTGACATCACTAACTCATTATCTTTCAATGGTAACATTTTCAGAAAAAAATCAACGTTAGAACATTTTCGTGCGAACGTCTTTAATTCACTCGAGGGGTTTAACTGTTACATATTTTCCAATATTTCGTCAGGAATGGCCTGACTTCTTCAGGGAATGTTTACAACTGAGAAAAGAAGTAAACAATTTAAACAACCAAGATAAAAGCCTGTATAGTATTACAATAAAAAAGTGGACCGTTGAAGTAAACTTAGAAATGACAAGATCATGACAAAAATAGAAATAAATAAAAAAATAAAAATCGTTGGAAAAAACTAATGAATGACAAGATAATAAAATGGAATATTAAACATAAGGTATGAGTGGCATAAGCATTAGAGTTAAATTTCTTCTCGTTTGTTTATTACCTTTGGGTTTCAACAGTTTGACCCCTTTCAATAAGGTACGTTTAAAAGCGTCACGAGATGAATGTATCAGTTCTAGTGGTATCAGTTCTATGTCGTTAGGTGAATGATTGTCGGAAAGAAAATGGTCTGAAACTCTGCAGTAGTTTCTGGAGGAAGGGGTGGGTCTGTCTACTGGTCGTCGGTGTTTCATTAAAGCGGTCTTTAAGGCGTCTTTTCGTTTCACCTATGTCCTGTTTGTTGCAACGTAGACAATCATGTAAATAAGATTTTAAAAGTTGCAGTCGATAAGATCGTGGTTTTCATTTCCCCCAGTAGCAGAAAGGTATAATTTGTACGGCCGTCGGTGATATAGCAGCTAGTGATACAGTTTTTGCCGCATCGAAAAGATCCCTTGGTGACGTTAGTTTGTCTGTCAGTACGTAATTTAGATCTAACTAAAATTTAACTAAGGTTGTCGGTTCGTCGGAAAGCAGCAAGAGGGTGTGATTTGAAAGACGTTTGTTGCATCGTGGGGAAGACGAAAGGACTTTAAAGTGTCTTTGTTATGATACTTGACATGAAAAGAAGGGTAGGATTGTAAACAAATTATTGCATGAGGTTTTAGTGATATCCAGAATAATCAAGGTCGAGGTAGGGGTTTATGGGGCGGTCCGGTGGTGTACCATGTTTGTGTATTTTAAGGTAGAATGTAGAGTCGTCCTGAATTGGGAATCAGTCTGTATGAGAAATTGTTTTGTTTTGTAAGTCCAATTAACAATTGTAGAATTTTACACGTGGATAATTGTAGGCAGTTATTTACAGGTCACGTGCTGGAATATCGGCCAAAAAGAAGGAAAAAAAAAACTGCATCGATGATAAAGCAGAGTTCTTATACATTTATTCCTCTTAGACTGAGATCCCACCTTGCTTCCCAAATAGAAGTTAAGATCCATTATTATGGATTTATTATATGGCTACAATAGTACGCGCGCCTCTGATTGGCTGCTGAGCGGGAAAGATTTTTATATGTAATGAACCGGGCAATTATAGAAATGTTTTCTCGTGTCGACGGCTTTTTGAGTTTGTGAGTAAAAGCTACGAGCGGCCGTGGGCGAAAGAAAAAAAAACATATGGAACAAAGTACAACTATATTTTCAATAACTGAAAAAAAAAAAAAAACTAGCATACAGAAACTGTCTTGTGGTTTCGATCGCAGCGCCAGGTTCATTTCGGTTCAATGAACACTACCTCGAATGACCTCTTGCGCGCGCAAGCGGATGTGGATACATTAATGCATTATCTTTAAGTAGCGCTAGAAGGCCATATAATAAATACATTATTAACCTCGTCCGTTTGGTCATTACAAGAAAATCTCAGACCTCTGCCTTGATGTATTGACCTCGCTATCGCTCGGTCAATACATCAAGGCCTCGGTCTGAGACTTGTTTGCAATGACCGAACGGACGAGGTTAACAAGTGGAATTTATTAAAGTTTACTTCTACCAGAATTATAAATTTTAATAGTGGCTTTGTCTGATCGTTGTCGACATAAAATTGTGATCGTTAAAGTATTTATTGGTTATTTTGTAGATGTAATACCTACTTTGGCAAGTAAAATCTTGTCCAGTCCAAGTACCATTATGCTGACATCGCCTTGCTTGAGACCCAGATCCTGTATAGCCATCATTACACGAGAACTGGCAGACTG
>JAHPZR010000903.1:32500-47500 GCA_019787425.1 Platygyra sinensis | reverse complement strand
ATTTTGTTTATTGGAATTGTTAAATTCGAGAAAAAGCAATGATTTTTGGCTTACTAAGACCAATTTTGTGCTTGCCTTAGACTGCTCGAGTATTTTTTTCTGAATCATTTTCTTAAAGAAACGGCTTTATCTTTCTTCCTCCTCCTTCTCGAATCTGTTCAATGCCTCGGGAAGACCTTTTTGTATCTTATCTTTTGCCCAGTCACGTAAAATGTTATCTAAATGCTAAAAGGTTTTCGCCATTTTAAGGTGGCTTACTACAGTTTTGATGGAGTATAAGAGCCCAGATTTTTTACGCTTTTGAAAAAGGTTCTAAGATGTTTTCCCTTCACTATTTACTGTTTGCCTAAGTCTTTTACCATTCCATGTGAAATTTGAACAATTTTAATTGTTCAAATTGACAAATGGCCAAAATTAGGGACCAGGTACCCAACGAGAGACTGGACACTTGTAGGTTAAGTTAAGTTTTTCTCAAAATCAACCCGAATGACCCCACCTCAAAATTTCAGGATTAATAAATTGGGTCTGATTTAACAGTCATGCAAAGTAGAATATAATATTGGCCCTAAACGTAATTCATCCCAACAAATCAACTGTGAAAATTTCGTCATAGGTTGTACAGGCTTTTACAACCTTGGACGAGAATTGAATTGCGCATGCACTTTAAGCGCGCGCTCATATGTGACGTCATGTATCGCGTGCGATAAAGCAAGAGTAAATTAGAGCTCTTTTACCGGATGTGTATCTACCTTTTTCCCCATACTTTTTTGGCCCTAGGCTTAAATACATGTTTGAACGGAGTTTGAAGCTACATATATCATAGCCTCTTCCAGGCGTTCAGTTAGTGAGGGGACAGTGCAGAAACCAGCGCGCAAAAAAATAAAAAAATGCGCAGCGAGGGGAAGCCAGAGAACGCCTGTAGGCAAACTTAAGAAAAGGTCATTCCGCCCACTTATAGACCGCCTACAGAGACCCATAACATGACCGCCGGCTTGTGGTTTTCGGTTGTCAACCTTACTTTGAAACATGCTCACGGAATATTTCAAACTTTGTCCCTCGAACTGAGAGCCAACACTTAGAGACTTAAAAACATTTTGCAATAGAAATTAGCCTAAACAAAGCATAAACACCGCACGATAAATCGCAGAGGTGTCAAAGTCTGCAAAGCAAAAGGTCAAAATAGCGAAAGCAAAACGGCAAATGTACGGACGGATGTCTCGAACCGTATTTACAGATCTTTACACACTATCTTGCACTCTCCGGTTCTTCTCGGCCTTTTAGTCAACTGTTCAACTTGGTCTTTCATTATGGCCTAGAGAGCTAGACAAGCCACCATGATCGAGATGGCGGCGCCGGCTTCTCCATTCATCAGAGACATTACTCGTGGAAAGAGTTAAAAGATTTAACTGTTTCAAAAACCGGCGGGAAGGATTGTGAAAGGAACCTTTCATTGACCATATTTTTATGCAATCCTTCCGTTGTTCGCGAAGGCACTTCACTTGGGGATATCTGTTAGTTTGTTGTTTATAACAGATTTGAACACCGCGTTACTCGTTGAAAGGTCGCTGACCGCTGCCATAGCGTATATCTCATCTGCGTCGGTAACGTTGGAGTGTTGACAAAATCTGTCAAAATTGACCAATCATAGGGTGTACCAGATTCTAGTATACCAGAACGACCTTTTGTTAAGTTTACCCACAGGCTTTCTCTTGCTTCTTCTCGCCGCGCTTTTTTTATTCGCGCGCTGTTTTCTACGCTGCGCCCTGACTAACTGAACGCTTGGAAGAGGCTACATATATCAAAGGTATTTAACGCATTTCAAGTGCTAACGCGTTTTTTGCTACTTCTTGATGTTACTTTCGTCATTTTTGTACGCGCGAATAACACTGACGTCTGGCAGGCAATCGTAGCGCGCGCTACTAAAGCTCTGGCCAAACAGGCCGGCAAGTAGTCGCAAGTAGCAGCAAGTTGAACTTGCCTAGAGACTTGCATTGGGTGGCCAAACAGACTCGCAAGTTTCCTCTCAAGCACACGCAAGTCGCAAAAAGAACCATTTCAAGTCAGAATTTTATTGCCCAATGATACGTTAATGGACGTCACCCAACTTGCTTTGACTTGGGTTGGGTGGCCAAATGGTGAAAAACTTGCGTTGACTTGTGTACAAATTTGATATCCACCAAAGTGTGCGCAAGTCATTGCAAGTCAGCGCAAGTGCACGCAAGCCCTGGCCGAACGGAGTCACAAGTAGACCCAAGTTTTCAACTTGCGTCTACTTGCGAGTCCGTTTGACCAGGGCTTAAGTCTCGCAAACACTGTAGAAAGCCACCGTAGAACACAGAGGGAAAAACTTTGTAATGAAGACGTCAATTGTGCGTTTTTCCTCTAATAGATCATAGACAACAACCAATCAAAATGCGAGAATAACTTGGGTTATTATTGCGGGCCCATGAGAAGCCCGCAACCCTTATCTTGACAGTGACCAGGTACAGGTACGCTAAAACCGGAAATTGAAAATTTGTTTTGCAACTAAGAACGATCAGAATGCGAAACATTTGTCAATCACAACAGTTTGTCCCATGGGATGTAGGCTTCTGTCACATGGAATATTAAAGTACGTTTTGCTGACGTTTTCACGCTAGTTTATTTGTCACACGGGATCCAAGCTTTATCACCCCGGCTCAAACTTTCGCGGAAAAAAAAAACCCAGCGCTCGTCAAATTTCCTTTTTTCACTAGAACTTGAGCTCGGAATATAAATTTATATTCGTTTGAATCGTCAATGAAATGACCTTTTACGGATATTTTTCCTGTAGGGTTAACAAAAATCTCTGATTACGCCGAACGGGTGAATTCTCCGAACTCACGCTTAGCAAAAATCTCTTCAAACCCCCGACTTCGAAGCGATATAATACTTTAGGGTTAACAGCTATCACACATGGGCAAAAGCAAAATCTATTCTTTAACAATCGAGCTTTATCATGTTAAGATTTCAGCGAGGGGGAGGCTTTTTTGCGAGCCTGCGAGCCCGAGCCGGCCTCGAGCCGCGAGCCTCTTTTTGCGAGCCCCGAAAGATTCCCTCCAAAAAAATCCAATATTTGTACTGCGGTTGTAGATGAAGTGAAGAGTGATCATCGCAGTAAATTTTCATATGAGTTATTTCATATATACTTCTCATCACTTCACTGCACGGGAAAATATGAACTCAATAAATTGACCTCGCTGCCAATATGTGGCTTCATAGCTCAGTTGGTAGAGCATCGCACCGGTATCGCGGAGGTCACGGGTTTGAATCCCGTTGAAGCCCTGGGCCGCGTTGTTCAAAGCCCGATTAAGCTAACCCAGGGTTAACGAGAATTTTGATTTCAGTTTTGTAATTTTTTGGTGAGGTGTTCTGTTTATATTGCTTGCCCTTCAGTTTTGAGCTGTAGTAATCTCAACCTACACCAAACGTTAGAGGTGAAAAACATTTCTAAATAAGTAAACGTAATGCTTCAGTTAACATTTAACCCTGCGTTAACGTTAACCGGCTTTCGAACAACCCGGCCCTGATTTTTTTCAGGCTTCTTCTTTCCAATTGCTTAAATTGGAAAATTTACTGCGATGATCACTCTTCACTTCATCTACAACCGCAGTACAAATATGAATTATTTCATATATACTTCACATGGTGAAGACTACAAATAAATATATGAAAGATTATATATTTGAACTGCGGAGAAAGATATGAAGACATGATTAATTATCCCAGTTATGCATAACTGCTTAAAAGCTGTAGTGAAATAAAAGCCTTTATTAAATGCATTTTGAAATCCTTGCATTCTGATTAGCTCTAAGCGGTGCGATTTACTCACAAATCGCGCACTATTTTTTAGGTTTCTTCTTTGAGTACCAGAGCACAGATTTAGTAAGCTTGAGTAACAAAAGAAATAAAAGACAGGAAACAAAACAATTGCAAATAAAAACTGATTCCAAGTTACCAAGAATACAAAGCTTTCAGGTATTTGCAGAAAGACCCATTTTTTGCTCTAAATATCATCTTTTTCTCAGCCTATAGGGAGTTTTAGCAATGACGGCGTCTTCGAATGTCGCAACTCTGTAAATCTGCTCAGTTCGCCTATCGGTCTAAAAATTTGCTCAGGCTGAACATTCTCTAGTTTTCAATTGCCCATAATTCTTTCTGTTTGCCCCCAAATTTTGCGTAAGTCATTGTTTGGGAATATGCAGACATCCCAAGGGCAATTCACAACAATAGTTTATGCCAAATTTGGGAGCCAAAGATTGTGAATTATGAGCAATTGGCCATGGAAAGTAGAGAATGTAATGACAGCAATCAATTCCAAAAGAAGATACCAAAAATATACCAAAATAAACATGTTATCTGCCAGCTTACGCATTTTCAAGACTTCGGTCACTGTTTTTCACTACACGGACCTCCCAACCAGCAAATAACACATACATATTTTTAAAGGTTTCGTCCCCTCCGTCCCGCAACCTCTTTCCTAAAATAAATAGATACAAAAATTAAAAATACAAAAAATCCGGTAAACCAAATTCCATGCCATTCATATTTTCCGGTGGGATCATTTGCGGTTCATATCGGGGATCATTTGCGGTCCAACTTGGCGATCATTTCCGGTCTGGAGATCATTTAGGATCGGGGATCATTTGTGGTGCTGTGCAGGTCTCGTCTACTAACCCATATTTCCAGCTGCTGTTTCACTATCGAACTTGAACAACAGCCGGTCGGAAATCTGTTCGCAGGCTTCCTTAGCAGAGGGAAGAGATGTTCTACTGCAGTGGTGCAGTTGGATTAAAGCGTTTTACGACTGCGGTTTGCTATTACAAAGAAGCTCGAAGATAAGCAGTTTTGCATCAATAAAACATTATATCCCAATTGCGAGCGAACGAAAACTATCTCTCAGGCGTAAGTAGTCGATTGTACAAAATGCTAAGATTGTAAGAATCAACAATGGCTAAACTTCAGAATACCCAGCCGCGATTGCGTCACATTAAATGCCTGTTCTCGTAGTCCCGCAGTCAATAAATATTTGCATATGGAAGTAAAAGAGAAACAAGCGTGCTACACATGAATACACCTCGTTCTAAAATCCATCAGCCGAAATAAGCACGCTACACATGAAAGACCCCGTTCTATAATCCATGAGCCGAAACCTGGAGTCACTTTGTTCCACTGCAGGAGCGCGGGACTGCGGAAGCAATAGTTCTAATCGTCTAAATTTCATTATTCTCGACTTTGGGACTGCGGTAGCAATAGCTCTAAAACCATTTAATATTCTTTTTTTTCCACTGCGGGACTGCGGGAGCAAAAGTTTCAACAATTCGTAAACGTACTTGACGATTATTTTCTAGTTTGGGAATATTACGAAGTATATTTACGAGAGATGCATTTGAGAAATTTAATCCAAAATTTTCAAGGTGCGATATTCGCGACTTGACCCTGGAGTCAAAACATTGAAAAAAAAAAATCAATGCCCAAGTGACCCTTTCATCCACTATGCTTAGGAAATGTCTTTTCGCAAAACAAAATGCTGTTCTATCACGGCACTAGACTGCTGGCAGTCTGTTTCGAAGTTGGGTAGGGATTATTATTAGGCGAGACTTCAACGAGTACAGGTATGAAAATCACATTGATATGACCTGATACAAACAGGAATGCACATCACATTCCTTCTCGATCTTGGTTAGGAGAACCACCAAATCCAGCTTACCTGATGGAGATATTGTAGAAGCCATTACGATGTTGTCATGAGTGGCTAGCTTTAAAATATAAACTGTGCATAGCAGCACAAAACAAACTCTTTCGTATCCTCCCATGGTTGCTCTGGAATGTTCACTGTGTAATGTATACTGGGATAAAGCCCAAAGATTTACATCAAGTGTGGGCTATGAGAGGAAAATGAGGACAAGTGAAGGTGAAAGGTATTCTTAGAATGGCTGTACCGTGACTTAGGTCATAGAGGTTCACTTTACATCATGCAAGCCTCTTCGTTCAGTGCGGAAACGACGGGGCCTCTGAAAACGTCTAAGAATACCTGCATATAAAATTGCTGCCCCACTGCCAGTCAGATGTTCTTACAGGCAGAAATAATACAGTAATAGCCCGGTTGTAAGAAGCAATTGCTTTAAGACCCATTTCAATATCCAAAAATGCAAGAAACTGTTACCACAAGCAAGACCAAGTAATTTCTTATTTGTGGGTCACGGTTAAATCATGAATTTTTGTTATAGAGACAACACTACAATTATACAACCTGTAACCAGTTGTGTTGCGCTTAACATACTATATACAGTTGTGAATAAATACTTTATAGTTGAGGACGAAATCCAAGTTTACTTATTTTTCTAGTCATTAACAAACTGTATCTCCCTGGTAGAAACTAATAAATTGATTAAGAACCTACTTTTCCTAAATCTCCAAAAGCTACCCCAAAATACAAGAAACTATTTGCCGACTTCAATAAAACTTAGGTTTCTTACACGCGGGTTTTTACTGTAATCATTTTCCGAGGGTCGGGTGCTGGAAAACCAGTTATCAGTTAAAATTTCAGTCGATTTCTGAGCTAGACTAAATTTTGGAAGATCTCAGATCTTACCTATCAGCTTAAAGCCAAGCCATTTATCAACTGAATGTAAAAAGTTATACCAACTGTCAGTTGTCGGTTTATCCTCATCCCGCCCCTCATTGTCATCACCAGAGGATCAGACAGACACTGAACTTCATCCTGGTCTTAAATTCCAATAACAAGTTTATAGCAGCATTGTGGTTCGCATCTCCCATTACTTCAGTGTGTAGCAGGGCCTTTTTCTGTACTGGGGATTTAAGCTCCACGTTGGCGGGAGGTGCCCTGCCTCTAGCCGAGATCTCTATATCAAGTGGATCAAAACTTGGCTTAGGAAGAAGTAATTTTATTGTATTCTTGACTCATTCAGTTACAGACAGAACTCAAAGATTTTAATGGCAGACTACTTGTCATATATGGGTTGCAGCCAATAGCATTTGAAAAACTCAATCTCGCTTAAGTAAGCCTACTTACGTTACAACTTTAACTCTAAGGGCTTGGCTCTAACTTAACAGCAAGTAGCAAAATGAAGGTTCTACCTAATCGAGAATAATCCACGTTTTACTGATAAATGTGCGTAACATTTCGGCAGATGACTGGAGGGATCACGTTGCTGCGTGCTTGCCACTTAGGCGTTAAGGGCATGAGTGACTGAGGAACATTTGTCTCCCAGCATGGCCATTTCAACTCCAGCAAACTGGTGTGGGAGCCAATGACGTCTTCCTCGAAGAGGTTAACTGAAAACGCATTTAGATTGGTGGTCAGTAAACAGCTAAAGTTCAGTATGTCCTGCAAATAACTTCAGAACTGATAAAGTCAGCATCTGTACAGTGAAACAAGCCCGAAAATGCGTCAAAATGGAAGAAGAAGAAGAAGAAGAAGAAGAAGAAGAAGAAGAACAACAACAACAACAACAACAACAACAACAACAGCAACAGCAACAACAACAACAATGTCAAAGCATAAAGGAACTAATTAACTTTGAAGCTCATATCTTATTGAATACAGAATATGCCTTAAAATTCCAACTAAACATCTGAGATCTTTAAGAACAGACATCTCTTGATATTACAAGTGACGACAGCATAGTGTGAACGACAATCCAACGACGCTTTACGAGGAAGAAAAACTGATACTCTGCAAAATCAGAACAATAACAAAATAGTCAGCACACCGACACAAAGCTTGTCATAAACACAAGATACCAGTTGTTATTAGTTTCATATAACTTGCAATCGTTACACTAGAAACGTATGAATCCGTCCATATAGATTAGGCGTCAGCTGTTTTATACGTGCAGGACGAAGTTAGCATATGTTCGAGATGAACAAGAAAAGAAGATAGTTCAACTTGACGCTGATCTGTCTTCTGCCTGACTTCAGTGCTGCAAACACGTAAAAAACATCAGGACCATAATTTGTCCGACACGCAGACGGATTTTCCACCTTATGTTAAGACGCACTAAGCCAAATAGTACGTGTTAACGTGTAATCGGTCCCATGTCTCTTATTATACTGAGACGCATTGCCAGACCGTGCGCGCTAAAACTCTCACGCAAGTTCGTCTAGACGGAATGTGTCTCAAGTATAAAATTTGACAACAGAGGCAGCAATGTAAACGTATCGCTCCTGTGCCCCATCTCGAAGTACGCTAGCTGCGAAAAAGAGATTCATTCACAATATTACTTAAAGCGGGGAGATCATAAATCGAGTTAAGATCTCTCAATGATCTTACATCGATCGTGATCTATGCATCTATGGAATGCATAACATCAACCGCGTAACCTCAGCGGGTGATGCAACGATTTAAAGATCGACTTTTGCGATCTTGCAATTGGTGCGAATGAGATGGCTGATTGGCGATGTTGTATCTATTGATTAATAATCCAAGATCGCCAAACAACATTAGATGAATTGTTTTGTGCATTGGGCAAGGAGTTGACACAGATATCTCACACGTAGGAAATAATCACATTTCGAAACGTAGACATTGTATACGTAAATGAGTAGGACAGTTTCTTTAAGATAATACAACCTGCAAAAAAAAAAATGGAAGATCGTTTTAAGATACAGGCTAAAACACTGCGGTATTATGGAGTCGAACGAAATTAACGCCAAGTATTGGCCGCATTAATTAACTGTTTTGATTCCAAATCACTTTAAAAAGTGTGTATTGACTTGAGCCAAAGCCCAACTTTATACTTTCCCGGCTTAATGGAGGCCTAAACTTAATTGATGAACAAGGATTCTATTCTTTTTATGAGTCGAGGTTTCTATGGGGGTAGTTATTTTAGTAAAAATCTACTGATCATGATCGTTTAAAACTTTATCTAACTCCACTTCACGGGGACTTTGAAAACACAAAGAAACGACCGCCAGTTTGTTAACAACCGCACACTGCTAGGTCACTGATTAGATTATGTGCTTGAGATTTCTATTTAACAATTAGTATAGATTTACCGTTGTCTATTGTGAATCCGTGAATATGATTGGCTATATTACCGTTGTCTATCTGCTGATAGTTAACAGTTACGCATCAGTGCACATGGCGCATCAAGTTTAAACCTGATGTAACATAATAAAACAGTTCTTTTCTACGCGTTACTTGACATTTTTTTTTTATGCAATGAGACTACGGTAAATTTATACTAAAACAATTAGACTACTCGCCCTCGTTTTCTACGAGCGATAGTCAACTGTTTTCTACGAGCAGATACTCAACGAGGCGCAGCCGAGTTGACTATAGGTCGTAGAAAACAAGGGCGAGTAGTCTAATTGTTTAGTATAAATTTACCGTAGTCTCATTGCATAAAAAGAAAAACATGTCAAGTAACGCGTAGAAAAGAACTGTTTTATTATGTTACATCAGGTTTAAACTTGATGCGCGATGTGCCATGATGCGTAACTGTTGACTATCAGCATAAATCTTCTTGTCGTTCAAAACGTTATCTTTATTTGCTTCATGGACACTTCGAAAACGCAAAGAAGAGACCGCCAGTTTGTTAACAAGCGCACACTGCTATGCTACACATTATATACAAACAATTAGATTAGCTCGAGATTTCTATCGCGTGATAATAGTAATTGACGAGGGCGCAGTCCGAGTCAACTACTACGCGTTCAAAAACTCATTAATAATTCATGAGCCAAGCAGGCTATCAAAACACCGATAGAGCGTCACGTGCATGAGCTTTATTTAACAATTAGATTATGAGCTCGAGAATTCTATCGCCTAATTGTTGACGAGGGTGCAGCCCGAGTCAACCATCGCACGATAGAAATCGAGAGCGAATAATCTAATTGTTTTAGTATAAATCTACTAATCGTTCAAGACTTAATCTAAATCCTTCGAAAACGCCAAGAAACAGCCGTCATTTTGTTAACAAGCGCACACTGTTACGCTACTATCTATCACAGATTAGTATAAATTTACCGTAGTCTATTGTGAATCCGTGAATTTGATTGGCTATATTACCGTCGACTATCTGCTGATAGTCAACAGTTACGTATCAGTGCACGTCGCGCATTACGTTTGAACCTGATGTAACATAATAAAACAGCTTCTTGACTTTTGTTTCTTTTTATGCAATTAGACTACGGTAAATTTATACTAAAACAATTAGACTACTCGCCCTCGTTTTCTACGAGCGATAGTCAACTCGGCTGCGCCTCGTTGACTATCTGCTCGTAGAAAACTCAGGCTCGTAGTCTAATTGTTAAATAGATGGTGAGTAGCGTAGCCAATCAGAGAACGGCATTCGTGATAGAACTTTAGTAGATTTATACTAAATCCCGATGGAACACTCCTCGTTAGTATTCTTTATATAACAAATACTGATAAGGCATAGCTTGTTTTTCTTGTATGCTAATATCTTCCCCACACAATTTGAACCTTTGTTCGGACTCCCAAGACACGCTTCTTCAGGAATGTTTTTGAAGCCGTACAAAAATATCGCAGCACGTGTTTTATCGTTTTCTAAACATCACTAGAAATCGAGAGCGAACAATGCAATTGTTTTATTATAAATCTACTAAACGTTCAAAACTTTATCTAAATTCTCTTCACAGACACTTCAAATCCAAAGAAGTGTCCGCCAGTTTGTTAGAACGCTAGTAGATTTATATTGAAGTCAAATAGCTAGTGAGTAGCGTAGAGAGAACGGCATTCGTGATGGAATCTAGTAAATTTATACTATTAATAATAATAATAATAATAACAATAATAATAATAATAATAATAATAATAATAATAACTTTATTTAAGTGTCTAATGTATTTAGCGCTGTTGTGCTAATTGGGGGCACTGTAAATAAATAAACAAATATTGTAAATATAACATAAACTATTAAGAATCCCAACTGGTGCGAGACTGACCAGTTGGCTATTTACACAACGCAGTCGAGGAGTTGAATTCGGGACTACCGAGAACAAACCCAGAAAGCAGTAGGTTGGAGTATTTGAACCAGGGACTTTCAGATTTCAAATCCGGCACCCTAAGCCACTCGGCCACGCTGCCTCCCTCCCTAGTACTGCCGTAGTTATAGCTGACCAAAGTCGTTTCTACTCTTGAATCCGATGGCAGCCGCAAATTAACAATAACCAAACAGATTTGGGAAAGCGCAGAAAAAACTTGTGCCAGGAGAAAACATGGATGTTACCGCGGTTACGAGGGTTGTCAAAAACGTAACCCTGAGAAACGTAAGGAAACTTGTTACCTGTGCCACGACCTAGCGCGCGAGAGAACTCGCGTGTTAATGACTACTTGAGAAAAAGAAAACCTTGGCCCTGATTGGTCAAGCAGACTAAATTAGTGTCATTCAAATACAAAATTAAAAGCATGCATGTATTGGAGTACTGCTTCTTTCTCCTAAAATCTCTAAAAGCGCATTAGGTATACGACCTGCTGGTTTTAATGTTGAGCCATTTTTATTAATACCTTCGTCGCAGACAATGTCGGTTTCACTCCAAGTTCCATTTTCTGTACATCTTCTAACCACTGAACCTTTCGCTTCAAATCCTTCATTACAAGAAAAGCTGCATACAGTTTTGTATAACATCTCTGTTGTATTACATCCTAATAGCTCGCCATTGGACGGTGGTGACAATCTCGGGCAAGTGACAGCTAAATGGAGAATAAGTCAATGATTTACGCGACAGTTAGCGTAGTAATATTGGGTTGTTTTACACCCCAACTTAAATGTTTGTTCCGATTGGAGGAAAACGTGTCACTCCCTAGGGAAACAACAACATGAACTTTCGACTCGCACATGATCAGGTCGTGCTACTTGAAACCACGGCAAATTTTTCAGTCAGCCGGCGTAAAGCAAATGAATTCTTCGCACATTTTTCTACTTTTTTTTCAATGAGGGTCTCGGGGAAACAAAAGCATTGTTTCCCTTGGGGCCAGTCATTAAGTGCTTATTGTTGTCTCCAACCGGATGTAGCAAATCGAAAATCAATGACATCAGTGACTGATTATTGGTCGATTATTGGCGACGATCAAGGAGTGATCGATGACCAAAAGTTTTGTGGCCTAGCTTAATGTAAAAGAACTGTTTTAGGCGAACGAATCGTTGAATACCTGTGCAAATGGGATTGGTTCCACTCCAAGTTCCATTTTCTGTACATCTCCTAAACATCGAACCCGATGCTTCAGATCCTTCATCACAAGAAAACCTGCACACGGTGTTGTATAACATCTCTGTTGTATTGCAACCCAAGAGGTTCCCACTGGTTGGTGCTAAGAACGTTGGGCACGTTACAACTAAATAAGAAATAAATAAATGATAAATCCATTGCACAATATCGTGTTTTTTTGTCGCGAAAAAATACCAATGAATTAAAGACAGAGGCCCTTTTGACCTCAGGAAGGGCGTATTCTCACAGGGCAATTACGTAAGACTAGTTCATCTTCGTAAAAACTGCTCGCGATCAAGCACACCCACGAACCCAATAGAACTTGCCGCGGAAAAACTACCATAAAAAGTGCCCTCAGTTTGTTCTGTTCTTGTTCTAAGTCAAGACGACAAGTTCCGCCACCTTATCACGGCCCGCACGTACGTACGTACGTTTGTATGACTGGAGGTATAATGAATACCCCCAGTCATACGAACGTCTGCAAAACTTTCCAATTTCTCAGCTGATATTACATGCACCTGGAATGCTAAAACTTTGCAGGGTTACTAAAGTAAAGCTGTTCTTTCTAGTGCTGGTATACGTTTTTAATTTTGACTAAGTAATATTTTCGGCCGCCATTTTGGAGAAGGGTCTATTACACTACTAGTCCTCGTTCTCGATGAGTGATAGCCTACTAGGCTGCTCCTTTGTGAGGGTTCACACATGGAAAATTTGAGGTGTTAGTGTATTTGATAATTGTTATTTTAGCCTCCCTTGTACTTACGTTGGCAAGAAAATTCTTCTCCACTCCAAAGTCCATTTTGCTGGCATCTTCGTACGCTAGAACCAATGGCTCTAAAACCGTCAATACACGAGAAACTACAGACATTGTCGTATGGAAACTCTGATGAATTCCCAGTGCAACCATATCGCACGCTATTGGGCGTTGAGGGCAGCGTACGGCAAGTGACGACTGAAAAAAAAAAACACAAGACGAGAATTAAAAGAGCCAATGGACTTTTTGTAGCAAATTTTCCCGTGGTAGACAATCCGCAACGCTGAATGGCAAAATTGATACCAGGGTCCAACATGGCTTTGGCGGGATGCAGAATGAAAGTAAAAAGGGACCCGAGATGCGGTATGACAGCCATTACCAGAAATCCGAGTCTTATTGCGTCACGAAAACCGCACGTCAATCAAATGGAACTTAAAAAATGGCGTCCCGATGCTATAAAGAAATGTATGGGATCTGAAACAAAATCTCAATTTTCGCTAGCTTAAATAAATTAATTTCGATGTGCCGACCTTTCGCTGATAAATAATATGCAACTGCTCTACAAAGCGAAGGTTTTTTTACTGTTTCGCTCATTCTTCGGGCCGCCAAATAGCATCAAAATAACAAGGATTTATGGTTGTACTTGCTTACTAGTTTCATCAAAATACCTCCACTTACCTTGACTTCAAAGCTCTGTGCTGCCCGTGTGTTTTAAGCTTCCATCGGTGCCGACCCCTCAAAATTTTCCTCAAATTACGGTCATTTTAAGCAAGTAAAATAAATCCTTTCATGATAAAACAGAAGGCCGCCCAGCAACACCAAAGAAGTGCTTCATCACGAATGGTCATAGCCTTCTCTGAGGGTACGAATGTCCTGCAGGATGCGAAGAAACGCGAAGAAAAACCACTTTCCATCGCGCAAAAAACCACCATATTTACTTCAGCTTAGCCTCCTGGCAGTTTCACATGTTCTACCGCTGTCTAAGTATCTACAGGCTCAAAAATGCGAAAAATCGCGCGAAATTACGAATGGTAGGGGGAAGACTGAATTCCGGCACTGAGAATGTCTCATGTTTTGCTCGATTTCAAAAAGAAAGCCCTTGATTTTAAGCTTCAAGTCACTGATTCACCGTTGTCTTATATACATCAGCAGCACAGTAGACAAGCTGAAATTGCTCTGTCAATATACATCCCATATCCAATTCTGAAGAAATGGCATGAGCTTGTTGGAATCAAAGACGAGAGAGGAAATGAGTTGAACTACATTGACCTTCTTAATTTTTGGATTCCTGGTCAATGGTTCAAAATAAGCAAGGACAACGGATCAAGAATCCAAGGAAGATCTTTTCTTTTTCCTATTCTCGGCATACAATATATCAACAGTGCTTAACCTGTGAAGCACATCGTAAGAAACACGCTTCTTTTCGGACAGAGCGATAAGCGCCGCCATATCAGATTTTATTGTTCTAGTGTGTAACATGATATACCGCTGACAATTTTTAGCGGGCTCGAAATGTCCGCGATTTCTGGTAATGCAATGCCAATGCAATGGCGAGGTAATAATACTTCGACAGGAAAGAATTTGCTCATTTAACAGGGGTGACAAGTCTTGTTTTAAATTGACGGTGGGATGCAAGGCAGAAAATCGCAGATTAAAGAATCTGACCGGGCCAGATCAGGCGGGATTGATTGGGCGGGATAAACATTTTGAGTGAGGCGGGATGGCAGGTGTGATAAGCAAAACACAGTGGCATGATAGGGTATTGGAAAAGCTTCTGTTAGAATTTTTGATACCACAGTCCACAGAATAAAACTATTTTAACCAGTTAAACTTGATGTTTTTTGCCGTTTCTCCCGTACGTAGGTTGTCATTTGTAAAAGATCCATTGCAAGATCCATCCTTAACTAATCGAAAAAGGCATGCGCTTTGCGACTATCGAAGTTACAGTGAAATTATTTAGAGCCCAAAAAACTAGACTGATTGATATTTTTAACAATTAATTATTCATTAAGAAACAATTAAACCTTAAA